>JAUMGZ010227497.1:0-11185 GCA_032359645.1 Pododesmus macrochisma
TAACCATACTCTGTCAAACGCTTTCTCGTTATCAAGATGTGCAGTGTATACTGGAGACCCACGACTAACGTAAATTCCTGTAATTTCTTTTAATATAAATTGTGCAGATATAGCACCACATTGTTTTCTAAAACCCATTTGAAACTGGTTTGGGAATACAATTTCTTTTTCAGACAAAATCTCATAAATTCTTGAAAGAATAATTTTTTCGAACACTTTACTTATTGTAACAGTAAGTGTTATACCTCTATAATTTGAAGGATTGTTTGTAGGTTTTCCGTTCCCTTTATGTATTGGAATAACATTCCCAAGTAGAAAGCTATTAGGTATATACTCCCTTTCTAGTATGTTATTTATAAGTAAAGATACATGCTTATAGAGTTCTCTTCCCCCATATTTCAAATGTTCATTTGCTACACCATCATGTCCTGGAGCAGTTCCCAATTTTAAGGTTTTAATAATAGTTTCTACTTCAGTAGGCGTTGTTTCTTTGTATGTATGTTTATTCCTATCTGAATAAAAAATGTCTTGTTCATTTATATCAAGTTTTTCAACTTCTTTATCAATAAAGTTTTTGAAATCATTATCAAAATATGGTTCATCACTAGGTTTTGCAAGATTACTGTAAAATTTCATGAATAGATCACATATACCCTGGTTATCTGTACTTTCTTCATTATTATATATGAGTTTATTGACTTTTTTACAACTGCTTGACGTTTTTGAAATTCGATAAAACATATTTACATCATTTTCAGCAGATTCTTGTAATTTTGTGTATGTACTATTTTCATATTCATGTTTCTTTTTTCTCAATTCTTTGCGGAATCGACATTTTGCATTTTTGTAATCTTTATAAAACACATTTTCACAGTTACGTGGCTGGTTATTATCTTTCCAAATTCTGCGTTTTTCGATCATTAAATTATGTAATCCATTGAGGTCTTCTTTATTCCAAAATGGCTTCAAACATTTTTTAAATTTACGTATAGGAATGGAAATATCTGATGCTTTCCTTAGAATAATAGTAATGTATGATAAATATGCCTCGATATATTCCGCGTGAGAGGTGTAGTTTTCCTCTTGGTCAAAATCATATTTAAAAATGTTGTCACACTCATATGTATATAATTGTTTATCTTCTTTTGAAGATTTTGACCAATTATACCTAGAAAAATTGTTTATTTGTTCTTCGTTAGCGCATTTAAAAGATATTGTAACAGAAAGCGGATAATGATCTGAAATACTGAATGGAATGCTCATGTCTATGTTGGCGTTGCTATGCGAAAAGTTTGCATTGTCATCGGTGAATATGTAGTCTAATACCGCTGTAACAGTTCCCGACTTATTGTGATAAGTATGTTTTTGGTCTGATAACGCACATAGTGAGATTAAATTTCTTTCTATTAATATTGAATTTAAGAATCGACCACGACATGACGTACTGTTCTTACGTATATCGATATTAAAATCACCACAGAGTATTACATCACCACTTGGTATACATTCATCATATACATCAATAACATTGTTGAGACATTCAATATATGATACATCTAAAACATTTGATGTAGGTAAATAACAATTAATAATGAATAAATTGTTTTCTCCTATCTGTACATTTATAACTGTTATATAATCTAATTCATTTGTTTGTGGGTGTATGACATGGCAATTTAATTTTTTCTTACAAAATATTGCAACACCTCCAGATCCACGAACAGATCGACTTTGACAAATAGTATATACAACATCAAAATCAGTGTTAATTAAAGATAGAAAACTAGCATTTGTATTATTCAACCAATGTTCGTTGATACAGACGATATCATGTTTTTCTAATACATCGTTTAACATCGGAGTTCCATACATAACTCCGCGCATGTTCCAACAAGAAAGTTTTACTTCTGAAATCATAAACAAGATTAATACTATTTTAGCAATATTAGTACAAGGAGCCATTTTAAGAGTATGTTTGGTTCTTCAGTTAATTATATTCGTTGATATCACTAATTAATTGGCTGAATTTAAAGGAGCCCAATCTCTCCAGAATACACCCTCTGGCCAGAAATAGTCATCGGACGCCATAGTTTCATAACTGTCATTGTCCATGTTTACTTTCAGAGTATAACTAGGTCCAAGACCTTTACTTTTATTACTCCTGTATAATCTCTTCATGGCTATGAATGAAATGTGGACATCTTTATAAGCAGCATAGTTTCTAATTGCAGCCTCTACCATCTCGAACGGGTCGTCAGCTTTTACATTATAAAGAGCGATTCGATTCTTTCGAGGTTTTCTAACCACGCCCTGAAATATTGCTTCATTTTCACAGACAACAGGAATATTATGTGCTGATGTAGAACGTTCAGTATTCAGGTTCTCGTTGTACAGTCGCCTTGAAGATTGTTGTTTATGTTGTGATCTAGTAGAGGGCCCGTAATCATCTTTTTCCGCATCGTGCATCGAGGACAATGAGCTTATGACAGTAGACCCCGATGTGTCCAAGACAACTTCCTCATTTATTAGGTCTTTTTCAAGTTGCATGTCGGTGCGTATATCGAGACTAATATTTGGATGTAACCGTTTTGATTGAAGATCACCATCGCTGTACCTACGCTGCACAATGTCCGCGTATGATGCGGTCTCGGTCTGTGGTTTTCTTACACAATTAGCACCAGCCTTAGTTACGAGCGATTCATTTGTACTGACTTTAATTAAAGCTTCATCATTTGGTTGATATGCTCCTTTTGTAGATTTGTCTTCTTTGTACATTAGTTTTGTCCGAATACTAATACAGTCCACTTTTCCTTCGATGGCATCTATACGTTTCAACATACTGTCTAGCTTCACATTAACCTGATATTTCTCGCCTTTCTCGTTTGTTTGTTTTTCACATTGCTCTTTTAACTGTTCATTCAGTATTTTGTTTTCGTGTTTTAGCCTGCTCTCTGTACTTCGAAGTTGAGCAATTTCAAAGACAGCAGCTTTAAGTTCATCAGTTTGATCTTTTATGTCCCGATTTTTTCTTTCTATTTCTGTCTGGTGTTTTTCTTGGATTCTATCAAGTTTGCTATTTAGGTTTTCAATGTCATGTGATAACTTTTGGTTTATTTCTTTCATCTGGTTGAATAATTGACATAAAGATTCTTTGTAGATATCTGTACATATTTCTCTGTTCTGCTTTTGTTTGGACGGAGTACTCACGAAACTTTGTTCACTTTTTGATCGAGTTTTACTTATGATTTCATTTTGTAGAATATCTTCTGGTATCACACCTTCTATGTAACTATATAAATGATATACATCTGATGCATATTTATCAATGATGCTTTTTGAGTTCTGACCTCTTTTAACTCGTTTAATAAGTTGTCCCGATGGGAAATTCTCACATTCATTTTTCGCCAAATCATACAGACTTAGGCGCACTTCATTTAGGTTCTGTTCATCTTGTTTATAGTCTTCACATAATGCGTTGATAAAACTTGTTTTGTCTAGCTGACCGTATTTTCTTAACAGTGTGGTGTATATTTCTTCATCAATTGCTATCGGTTTTTGTGTGCAGTACACAGATTCACTGTCAGAGTCACTCATTGTCTACCTCTAAATTAAAACTAACGATACTTGTTTTCACAGGTAAGGTTGCATTTGGTCTGTACTGTACCAGTAGATTTGACCGTGACTTTGCTCACGAGCTCTCATAAGTCCGGCGGGGATAACGGTACTCTGACCGTGTTAGTGAGAAGTCTATTTTTAGTTGTTAGGACAAAGGAAAATAGAAATGTTCAATTAATACATATAAATCACATTTCAATAATTTTGTGATATACCTCGTGTGATTATAATGGAGTTGCACCTCCTTTAGACTACATTTTAAAGCAATGAAAAGTACTGGTACTACGGAATCCGATCAATTTCCCGGAACATAAACAAGTACGTCCACACACATCAGTGCACTAACGTCATCCAGGATTTTCTTACAATGAATATAATTATGCATTCGAATTTATTAAGAAGAACATAATATTATGTAAAATGTAATAATTCCTGCTGAGGATATATATTTGTAATACTAGCGATCGTCAATAGTTAAGCATCGGTTATATAAAGCATGATGCATTTTTGTGTTAAAATATGCATATATCGCGGCTACTAACGGATAACAATTTGTAATACTAGCGATAATCAATAGGTAAGCATCGGTTATCGTTTTGCAGTTTGCGGTTATCGTTTTTCGGTTATCGTTTTGGGGTTATCGTTTTGAGGTTTGCGGTTATCGTTTTGCGGTTCGCGCATCGGTTTTCGGTTCGGTTGCAGTACGGTTGCGGTTCGGTTAAAAAAATTAACCGTTTCTGGGTCTGTACGTGGTCTAATGCTTTTAAAATTATTAAATGCGCACAGTTACTTTATATCCTGTAATAGTTAATTTTGGATAGATTTATATGTGACATCGTGTATGCGTGTTGTCAATTGGCCTTTAATGCGTCAGTGTTGCTTGATCGCGCTCGTCTAGATTTATCAAGTGTTAATGTCATCTTGACATTATCTCACACGTTTTTTCCTGTGATCTAATTATCACCTTTTGACAGTTATTCTAAGTGTCATATCACATAACAATATATAGGTCACAAATAAACATAATATATACTTGGCAAAATCAATGACTATTTTAAAAGATGTATCATCTATAGAAGGTGTTGTGCCTTTCAGGTACATGTAGACGTGTCTGTGCACTTCATAATTATTCAGTTCAGTCAGGCAGTAAATATATATCTTTTACTAGTTATATCGATACTAAAGTAGTAAACAAAAAAGTGGAATCAAAAAAAGAAGATATTCTAAAGCTGTAAGTCTATGGACATTGGCAAGCAAAAGAAAAACGTTGGACACACACATAAAACATAACCAAATATTATTAATTTTACTAACTAAAATAGGAACATCATGAGCTTCTTTAAAAAAAAAACTAGAAGCAAAATGGTTGGCAAGTTTGGTACTTTTACATTTAAATTTGAAAAATGATTGCTTTGACGACTGCGTTGCATATGCATCTATAATGAAACGTTACATTTTAATGCAATCATTTGGGTCCGTGCCAATTTTAGCTCTTGAGTCGTTTAAACTGTGACTCATAATACTTCTGGGTTGGTCTTATGCTAGACGGGAAAGAAGTATGAGTTTAAATATCACTATCTTTTTAGCCTTACATTTCTATTATGTTCATGCATTGAAGATCTATTATCTTTATCTTTTACCCAGTGTGCATGCACTAAGTTACATAACTTGCTTTGCCTTACAATTACGTGGTGTGCAACTGACAGTGCAACTACGTCGTAATGTTTCCTTTTTAAGCTGATAAATAATATTTGGGTTTTTTTCTGTGTGAGTGTCTCATGTTTAACGTTTGTTTGCCCGTATCCATGGACTTATGGCTTTTGAATATCGTCTTGGTTTTCGTATTTACTACTTTATACTCAAAAGCTTAATAACTTCATTTATATAACGTCCACATTTTGACATGTTGATAACAAAAAATGTTCATAAACAAGTATGTTAAAATTTTTAGGCAGCGGCTCTCTTAAAAAATGGCAAATATTACTATCTTCTATTTACAGTTGTTTAAGGGTCCACTGTAGTGTTTGTTCATTTTACTATTGTGCGTTTTACTAAAACAAGATTTATTTGGTAATCAGTTCCTCTAATTCTTCTAAATTACTTATGAAAATCAATCCACTTGTGTCCGAGCATGTAAATTGAAGAATATTTTTAAAATTTGGGTTCGGCCTATTTCGTTTATTATTTCATATACCAGGTGTCTTTCTATAGCTATCTGATCCACAACTTTGTTAACAGCCTGTGTCTGTGTAACCAGCACAATATGTCGAATTTCTTTTTAATCTTACGGAATTTTACCAGTTTGGTGATCCTTGATTTTTTATCATATCTGATAATTTGAATATGCCATCACTGCTATATTAAATAAGGCGGTCATGCGCTCTTGCTACTTGCTTCTATTCCTATTCTGTCTACACATTGTTTTTCTTTACTCTTTTGCCGTCAAGATATTAGTAACAGGTTCTTTTGGTGACATATGAATATGGAAAGAAAATATACGAAAACATCAGGGAGAGTGACAGGTGTGTGACAGGGATCCGTAACTCTTTCGTGGACACCTGGTTTCGCTTCTAGTCTTCTTAACAAGAGTTGGTGATGTTGGTTTTCATTTTTAGTTAGTATTTGTTCTTTGGTGTTTTTTCTGTGTGTAATTAATTAAATTGACATCACAACAAACATCAAGACATATATAGGACATACTGATGATAATTAAACAGTGTTATTTAAAAAAGATGCCGAATGTTCGGAGCAACCCTCTCCTTTGTCAAGGCGAACAATATGAAAATAAACTAATACATATTTACAAGGCAATACAAATTTAACATTTATACAAGTGCAGGGTATACCGCTTGTCTACATCTTAGTGTCCTGTGTTGTTAACAGTTGCTTTTGAAATGCGACCGTTGTTGGTTATCTTACTACATGTATGTACATATTGGAGCGCCATATATCTGGGGTAATTAAAAATCTATTAACAACTGAATCTGGTATAGAAAAAATTGGATAACTGGATTGGAGTCCGAAAATAAAATGGGTACCGCTCGTTCATTCCAAGTGGATATGTACTGTGTAGCTGTTGGATCCAAAATCGTTCTTTTGAGATCCGTGTGTTGTCGTCACATGGGATTATATTTATATATAATAACGTTTACTAAAAGAAAAAGTAGGAACAACAGAACAAAGGTTATTGACAAACAAACATTAGCTTCATCAAAATATCACCACCAGAATGAACTGAAAAAATTGACAAGCTGGGTCAGAGGACTTCTCACCTGACCCTACCCAGGATCCTATTTAACCGAAATCAACAGACTAGATCGCGAAGGGAGGTAAAATTTTTACTGAATACTCAGTAGACAACACATTTGGCTCTGTATTCATTTGTTATTTGTGCTGAAGCGAAATGCTAGATTTGTATTTTACATGTAGTACACCCTTGATTCAGTTAGCCTATTACTTTAACAGCGTCCACTTTAAATCACGAAAGTCAAGTTTGGACATTGCAAGTCCTTTTTGATATGATAAGTAGTATAAGTGTCATTCTAAAGATGACGTTCCAGTACAGGTAGAATGCAATGTTTTGTGTTCCCGTTTACTTATAATCTATAAGCCTAGATGTGTGCAAACAACTCATGATCATGATGGCATGTATACAATCAATAGCGTGTGACAAGAGAGATATATCTACTGCGTAGCTATAACAACTGACGATTATTGACAAGATTGACAAAACCATTCCGTGGACACTTATTAACATACGAATACATTCGTCTGATATTGATGTAATTGCAGATCATTATTTGCAAGGAATTTTTACAACAAAATGGCATTTGGGGTTGAACATGCATGTTTCAAATGACTTTAAGTTGAACTCGAACAAATTTTCTTAGTTATGTTTTTTTTCATAGCAACACAATAATAAAGATTCGCGAGTTGCTATGCACTATTATATAATATATAATATAGTGCTTGTAGGGTATGACGTCTTGTTCCACTCAGCCTGTTTTATATATGAACAGGTTTTTACATTTTCTGAAAGTAGCACTTTTAACACAACAATCAGGAAGCACAGTTTTCCAGCACAAGTGCAAGGCAGATTTGTATGATTTAAACCTAAATTATATGACATCTAGTAGTACAACTGGGTAAACGTGTCGAAATGTATAGCTGTTGAGTAAATTGTAACATTTTTTTTAAAGAGAAGGACATTGCATTCAGTTATTTATAAAAATCATAAAGAAACTTCTTATTTGTAACAATTTTATTTAACACTTAAACATGTCAGCTTATTGATAAATAAACTTAAATTGAAGAAAAGGTAAAATCTCAAATTAAAAATTGAAGAAATTAAAATAGTTAAAATCTAGAGAAATAAACAGCTGTGCCTTGAGGTAGAGAAGCCTGATGCGTATGAAACAGACTTCACCTCAGAACCACAAACAACATATCCCTTAAGCAAAGCAAGATCTAAAGATAAACAGGTATATCTTTTTGATGATAGTTTTATTATGTGATTTAAATGTGTGTCAGTCCGGAACAGGACCATGTAGGTGATAAAAAGCAAATATGACTAATGACATCCTGGTATACATGTATTAATATAATAGACTAAATTGAGAAGTGATCGTTATCGACACACATGTTTTAAATTTAATGTACTACTCTGCGTTATAAGAGAACAAACACCCCAGCAATGCGTCAATGAGAAAGCGAAAACATATACTTTAGTAATTACTATTACAGACATAGACATGTGAACATTTTTTTTTTCATCCAATATTTATTTTCTGTCATACAGGCAATTCTGAAGTTGTTTGTGAAACAACAACATTAGGCAGTGTGCAAATACACTGCATGAACATCAAGTCAGGCGTTTTAAAGACGATTATAGGTTTTTGACAAACAAACAATAGTTTTATCTTACATTATTCTGTGCCACATATTAAGAGGCATGTAACCTACTGTCAAATCAATCTTATTGACTTTTGAACTCTAACAATGATTTGTCAAATTGTATTATGTATCTGCAAATATAACACGTATATGATTTAACAAGTTTTTGTTAAACAAAGTGTTTTGACCTGTAGGTGAAGTAATAAACAACAGTATTTGGTGACCAGTATAAGCTGCACTTAATAGTTTGTCGTTTTTGTTCTGTTACTTCAAATACTTGAATGGGAAGACATAAACTATTGTCATGCTTTTTCATCAATCCATTCGACTTCCCTATGTACAAATGTAAAGTCGCTAGAAGCTATTGGTCAACAGTTAAAGTATGCACACAAAAATGGATAAAACAAGAAATAGAAACACTAGACACTAGGGCTTAACTAAAGAGTATTTCACCGATATCGTAAAAAAATACCAAACTGAAATAACAATGGGTAGATAAATAAGAAACGCTGAAACAAGAATGACAAATCATTAGGGACAGTGAGCAAGACGAATGATCCGATGCATCGACGTTCCGTGCACCCAACAACAACTGTTGCGAATATTATAATAATAATTGAACTATTATGCTATATCATCTGAACGTATTTCTTATATACTTGTGACCTAACAGCGATTTCGTTCACTATAGACAGAGAAAAACTGTCTGACATTATCTCAAGAGTCGACTTCCCTGTCTTACAAATGAAGCATAAACACAATTGTCACAATTATGACATTTTTTGTTTTTAAGGTCTGTAATTTATCATTGTTGATTTTAAATTGATGTTCAAACATACATCATACACACAAACAAGAAAAGACAAATAAGGTCATAAAAGATATCATATTAAAGAACAAATGTATCATTTTCGAGACAATTTTTGTTGGGTTAACGGAATGCGCAGAGCACAACACCAAAACGGCTGGATAGAATTTTAGTGTTAACGTTTTCTGAAAGCGTAAGAGTCATTATGGTGCCGTCGAAAAAAAGTAAGTAGTAAAGATAATTTGGATTGTATGGTCTTTGTTTTGTTTTGAAAACCTACACAATATATCTAAGAAGCATGTCCAAAACGACAAGCCATGCGCATTAATCGTTACTCACGTTTTTACCCGGTGTAAACGGTTTGTATAAAATGCTAAGTAATCTTGAAATTATATTTGTATTTACAGTGTACTGACATTTGATATTGTGAGTATTCTTAATTTAAATCAGGTTACAAAATGAATGTATTCAGGTGGCCTTTGAAGCACATATAAGTTCTCGTTTCAAGTATGATTGACGTTTATCGCCACTCCCTGTTATGTATAAATATGACAGACGTAGCTTGTATTTCACAGTTTTACTGTGGGCTAACGAAGAACATTGCGCATTACATAATAGACTCGTGTTTAAGTATTTGTAACATATGTCTGTCAACGTTGTTGTACATGCATATATGTACATGAATGAACTAATGGCATATCTGTAAATATACTGTATTGATCGAGTTTATAGAGCAATGTATTTTTAAAATTTGTTATATTGAAAATGGCGGAAAGGATGTCCGGAAATACCGATTGTGAGCATCAAGTAACTATTTGAAGAGGTAAATTAACAACATCTAAATTATAGGGTGCACTTAAAAAACAACTGAACATTAAATGTCTTTAAAATTGATTTGACATTTGACATTTGACATTTGACATTCAATGTCCATGGACTTACGGCCTACAATATCGTCTTGGTTTTTCGATTTACTTACTTAGTTCGTAATGTACGAGTGAAAAGAGTGGATGATCCAACATGTTACATAATCATAACAGGTAAGGCATGTACATTAAGTCTCTTCTCAGTTTCTCTGTGCTAATATGCTCTTTGAATAAGCTCGAGTCACACTGCGCCGGTATGTGGCCCCGGGGAAACCTTGTGTATTCGTAGTGAGTCCGTATTGAATCCGGGCATGATCCGTTATGATCCTTGGTGAAAGTATGGTTTTTGGATGCGTGATCCTGGGGTCAAAAGTATTCAAATGTTAAATGTTTACGTGCAGGCCAATTCCATCCAGACGGATGTCAAGGCCACTTGGCCACTTGTTTTTTTTTCTTGTTTAACGAAGTTGTCTAAAATTGCTTATTACATATGAAACATTTCTAATGAACTTTAAAATTAAACTACCATCTGCAAAGTTGTTTCAAATTTTGTTAATACTTCATTTTACATATGAAGAGAAAAACTACTCCATATAAGTTTAAATGATTAAGAGAATATTACACCTTACAATCCGCTTCTGTGTCAGATATTGTATAATTCTAAAGGCGTTCCTGATCAAATTACCGTAAATACAATGAAAACATTTGGATAACACTTATCGTCCTACTTATTCGAATTTACAACTCAAATATATGTTTGATGGTACGTTGTGGTGTATTACATGGCACATATACGTCTAAATAGTCTGACAAGTTAATTCAGTCCATCTTCTATATGCTGAATACTTGGAATATTCTTTAAATATGATGAATGGGTGAACATTTAATTTAAGTAGTCGTTTCTCATGCTTTATAGACTAATGTTAAAGTTTATTTGTTTCTTCCATAAAAGATCCTCGTTTTCCCTTAGTATACTTACTTCCGAGGACTTATTGATGATAAA
>JAUMGZ010227508.1:0-11185 GCA_032359645.1 Pododesmus macrochisma
GGGGGCCAAAACGGGGGAAATTTGACACTATCAAAAATCTTCTTGTAATAAACTAGAAGGCCAGAGCCTAATGCTTATGTATGTAGTAAATTTAAGGCATGGATAACTAAGTTTGTTCTAGGTATGACCCTGGGGTCAAAAATAGGTTACACATTTTGGGGTCAAAGTTCAACGCTGTATATACATAGCAAACATGTTAACTTTTCACATTTTTGACTTCTTTTCCAAAACAGCCTAACCAATTTCATCTAAACTTCAAAGAAGGCATCCCTAGGAGTATCAGATTTATTCAAATGGTGGGGCTCAGCCCCGAGGTGGTGCCAGTAGAGGGGCAAAAACGGGTGTAATGCTTTGATTTGTTTTAACTTTAGAGCATGGAGAACCAACTTTGTTCAAGGCGTGACCCTAGGGTTAAACATATTCAAATGCCAATCCAGATGGACATTAAGGCCCCATGGGCCTCTTGTTTTAAAAGTTATAAATTTTGAATAATTCATTTATATCCTATTGATAAATCTCTTTCATTGAGATGCATCTCTGTATAATGGAATAATTTTTGCACCAAATGCATTCAGGGAAATCAGTGTGAAATGGTTACTGCGCTGTTACATAAAAATTGCAGCAAAGCAATATAGTTAGTTGTGCTAATTAAAACATGAACAAGAGCCTTTGTCCTCAGCTTTCCTCTTATATCATGTGTGAAAATATCTCAGTATAAAATAGATTAATAGTATATGTATAGATTATTACATGTTTTGAGGACACCAAGTGAAATGGGGCATCGAGGCGAAGCTTGCTTTTAGATTGGTTACAGGTATAACGTTTACATGTGTATGATCGCCACAGGGTTTATACATGGTGTATTATAATTCAGTTATGTGTAATTCGATCTAATAGGGATTTTTCTTTGTTTTTCATTTTTCTTGCTTTATGTAGTGGTTGAATTTGAATTTATAGTGATTGAGGAAAAGTTATGTTTTCAATGTATGTGCCTTAGATATGTCAATTTTGTTACTACTGCATTGAAAGCTATTCCAGTAATGAATATGGCCATATAGTTAATCTGGCTTATGACGTTATGTCACAATTTGTAGATTTGTTAATATTGTAATTTCGATATTTCAATAGTTAATTCATTGATACTTAAGTTTTGAATATTTTATCATCAGTTGTGATAACAGTTTTTCTGTAGTTTCAATTAACTATATGGGTGGAACATTCTGGTCTCCGTTCCGGGGGTACTAATCCCTTAGTGGCTTTGAGTCACGTGGAGTGGATATTGGAGTTTCTTCTCTGTATTAGAATTTTGTTATTTTGGATAATTTGAGATTGAATGAGTGAAGTTTCATCCGGATAACCTATTATCGGGTTTTAATCCTTTGGATAACCAGTTATTGGATGTATGTGGAAAACATACGAGTTATGAAAATTGCAGAAGAGAAACTCTTTAACCTCCATTCCAACATGCTAGTGCCAAGAAAGTTTCTTGAGTGTTTAATAAAACACGTCAGTTTTAGTTATGTTGTATTTTGGACAAGGTTTGGGTGATTTTGGGAAAGAGGTTTATATATAGAAGGAAAGTCAATGTTATATGTTATAACACTACTTTTTGGTTTTAATGCGACACAAAATCTTTCATCCTAAACTAAACAGCATCTGGTTACCTAGAGTGTAATATCACTTACGATATAGTTATATCGTTAGTGGGATTTCACGAGAGGTTACCAGTGTCACGTGATATTACCTTCCATTCATTCTTCGAACCGCGGACAGAAGATGAGTGGGTGTGATATATTTTCTACTAGAATTTATCATTTGTTAGTGGTTGGTATTGTAATTTACTAACATGTTCCCACCCACCCGTGTTACACCCACCCGCCCTATGTGATTTGGTGATCTACACTCTTGGTTTCTAATGCTTTTACAATCTTTCATCTCAAACTAAACAGCATCTGGTTACCTAGAGTGTAATATCACTTACGATATAATTAATACAATTCTTAGCGCTGTCAATCATCTCAACAACCAACCGCCCAAATCATTATCATAAACATCTAAACGAGTGATTATCCTTAAGATATGACAGAGCAATACGTTAAACGCAGCGGGAAAATGGTTCTAGAAATAAGAGCAACATTAGTTTACATTATACCGGTTAAATCAACTTAAAGTAATTTATATTCATGAATGTGTTTTAATTTTGCCAAGAAATGCATCAAGAGATTTTATATAAGTATCTTGGTAATTTTTGAAATGAGTGACATGGGCATCGTTCTCCCAGCATGTAAAATAAACATCCACGCCGTTTTTCTTAAATTCATCAATGATCTCTTCTATTACGTCTGCAGGTACAATTGTATCATTTTTGGAATAGAAGAAAAGGCTGGGTACTTTGCCTGAATTCAATTTCAAAGATAGGGTCGGATTTATGTATTGCGTGTTCGTACGGTCACTTAGACGGCATATCATGCATAAATATAACCATGCAAGAGATTTAGTGATAATTTTGGTAGCTCGGGTACCTCCTATGGTTTCGGAAATTCCTTGAGGTACTAACTGAAAATCAACTGCTGGACTATCGAAGATTTGAGCAACAATTCGTTCTTTAACGTTACTGTCTTTTGATTCTAGTTCATAATGCAGAACTCCGATGACTTGACCTCCGACTGAAAAGCCTTTGAGAACAATCGATTGGTAGTGCATTCCTTGAGTTTCGTCACTTAGGAAACGTACCATGTCAGAAATCATCCCTTTTACCTTGATACATTGGAAAATTTCTATCGGAGTTATCTGAAAAATAAAAATACATTGATTTGTCTGGAATAACTAACCCTGTTTATCATTGTACATTTATAACAGCACAACAATGTCATTAACCTTGACCTGATATAAGTGTATATCAATGTTTGTTTTAGTTAGTTTCACATGATATAATTACAAAAAAGATACATACATTGATCAGTATATTGTTAGTTATAAAGGTTTTAGGCAGTTTATATCATCCCGTATAACCTGCCTAAAACCTATATAACGAATGTATCATACAACAAATCCTTCTTTATATTAATGTACATGTACATTAAGATTTAAATACAAAGAAGCAAACACAAACAAACAAACAAACAAACAAACATAAACATGTCGAATAAAGTAAAGGTATCACTTTATAATGAAATTAGTTATTCATAAAAAAAAACGTTTGGAAACAAAAAGTATTTACGACTGCTTTGGGATTATTATATAATAATTCCCCTGTAATGTATGGAAAAACCGTTAAAAAATCCATGCCCTTTCTAATGGGAGCTGCGTCATTTCATCATTCGTTTTGAAAGGTAAATGGACCTCACAATCAGGAGCTGCATTATGACGTAATTCAGTTTTTCCCTAGTTACTTTCCAATCTGTAAAGCACTAATTCATGTATACAGATTTCACTTGTTTGTGTGTGTATGACTACAGCCTATTCGATATTCAAGAGTTTGTTCTCAACACCAGGACTTTGAGATAGGATTAGCATTACCTAGTTTGGTCTGTATTTAGAAAGTTTTATGTAGTCATTACATGCGACTGTGATTTACCTTCACCATTTATATTCGTTCTGATGATTCAAATTATCTTGTTTTCACCTCTTTCGATATTTTTTCTTTTGAATTTATTTTCTGTAAGATTCGTTTGATTGCAATCCTGAATTGAATCATATTTATCCTGCTCGTGAATATAACGTACACATATATATTTATCACATACAAAACAAACACTCACAAAAAAATGAAGAAAAAAAATTCTCTCAATTTGTTTCCAGAAAGGCAGTGTTTTTGTCTAAGGAGGGTCTAACATTATTTCAAGAATCTTTCAATTATATCATTATTAAAGATCATAGACAAAACTTAAATTATAGAACAGAGAGAAAAGTGGCAACGGGAACGGCGAGGTAAAACAATAGGGAAGATACAATAAAAACCTCACGCATAGGCGTTCCTGCTTAATTACTCTTTAATATATTTACATTGAAATCTTTATAGTGCCAGAGGATTCAAAATTCATTTAGGGGATCACGAGTTGAACACCCCTCCGAAGGACGTAACGATCTTTGCCTGACCTTTATTCTATAGTCCGTCTGATGTGTGTTACAATACCAGGATCTTAACTCCAAGCAGTATACTTTTATCTGAACTCCAAGCAGTATACTTTTATCTGAACTCCAAGCAGTATACTTTTATCTTAACTCCAGGCAGTATACTTTTATCTTAACTCCAGGCAGTATACTTTTCAATGTCATCAAGGTTCTAAAAAACAAGTCCCCTACCAGTCCCCACGATACGATGTCATGCATAGGATAACCAAATTGGGAAGTCATTTTTGATACCATTAATAGATTGTTCAACAAAATTACTAAAAACATAAGAAAATCATACATATCATTATCAAAATTATACAAAATCATTTTTTCAAATATATATATATATATTGCCACACTTTAAAATCCTAGCAGAGATTCTAAAATTGTAGGTGTTCTGATCATCGGCTACCCATGTCGTGGTCAAAGAAATGGGATCGAGAATGATGTATATATTCCCTTACGTAATATCTAGTTTATCTAAACAACCATATATACACGCAGACAATTGTAATCCTTCATCTAATTTACCTGAAATGTTAGAACGTTGAAGCCACGGGCTATGTACAGATCTTCATATTTCTGTAATTGGCGTCTTGAGGCCTTCAGCCAGCTGAACATTATCAATAAAGGTCGATCTTTATATTCCACATCATTATGTACAAATGTTTTCAACAGCATCTGTCTGCCTAGTCTTCTGATCAAGACATTCATCGTTCAGGAAAGTTGATGTAGATGCTACTAGTCAACTGTATTTATATGCAAATAAGATATATTGTCAGTATCACATACACCCGAGAAAAAAATATCAAGTAAAAGTCTATTTTTTAGGAAAATTAATGCTACTCGTCATTCATACTGTTTTTGTCAACTAATATATGTCAAAATCTTATACCAAAAAAAAAGTAACAGGATAAAGTATTTAATCTTAGTGGCGATTGCTAAAATGGTGTGTCCTTAAAACGATTAAAAAAATCCTTTGGCTTTGTACCTTTGTGGCCTTTACCCGAGGTCTAGTAATTTTTTAAATTCATTTTCTCGAAAGCCTCCATTAATAACGGCTGCTCCAAAGCTAGATCTGGAGTTAGGAATAGGGGTGTCTCACAGAGTATTGGCTCTGTCCTCTTATAAACATAAAATCTTTTAGAGGTATGTTTCAGATTGCATTTTTGTATTTAACCCATTGTCAATATTTCCACAATTTAATATCCTTTAGCACATGGTTTGAATGTTCGGAAACTTGAAAAGCTGTATTCAGTGTTCAGGTGATTGTTTCCGCATGTTTATTATACACTATAATCAAACTATCTGTTTTAAGGCTGTAAATTGTCTGATATAACGTAACTAATTTCTTTTCTTTACAAGCCCTGTTATAGATTTCGAATTTTTTTCTATGTTCACTTTTGAGGGGGAATATGGAGTGTCATGTATGACGTTAAGTAAACGAGATATCAGAATCAATGAAAAATGTGTACATAATTACAACATAAATCAGTGTTTATGAATATGAACATCAATATGTTTAATTAGGGCTTAACGTCACGTCCAGAATCTTTCATTGATATTGTAACAAAAGACCAAAGGAGAAAAACCAAAAGATAGGACAGGAAGAGAAGCGGCGACAGGAACAGGAAACGAAAGGAATAGATCTAGATAGCTCAGAAAGAAGGTTGAGCCCATGCAACGGCGTTTCCACCTACTCTTATCGAACTTTACATGGGGATCTTTATCGTGCCAGGGGGTTAAAAATCCCTGTACACGGGACCGCCAGCTTAGCGTCCCCTCCGAAGGAAGTGCAGATCTTTGTCTGGCCTCTACCCTTCAACCTGTCTGACTTGGGTGACCCTAGCTACCAGAAACACAAGTTCCCGTCAGCATAGCTCTCCAGTTCATCGACACGCGCAAACCTCCCTACCGCGATAAGGTGTCTAGCACAGGGAGGTCACACAATACAGACTGTATTGCATTAAATATGATCTTAAAACACTTTCACCCTAACTGTTGTTTTATAAACGTTCATCTACATGTTTGTCATTTTGAGACAGTGTCTGCTTGTGATAGTGCATACTAATGGCAATTTTAAATGATTGTTAGAAAATTATAACACTAAAACAGTTCTCCTTTTTTTATTTATGCATGCTAATTTTACATAATATTTGTGTATTGAAAATACTTAAAGAAATCGGTTAGTTCCAACGTACTGATCGCAATGAGGGTCATATTTAAATTATTAAGCAACAAAAAAAAAACAGAAATAGTAGATGTTCATTTGATGAGGAGTGTTGGTTTGTTTCTTTCTTTGGGGTTTAACGTCCTTTCAACTCATGTCTATGTTATATCGATACAGTGTGTTCTTGTTACAGTGCGCACTAATGGCGTCTTTACAGTGCTGTTTCACCGAAATATCACGCCACAGACATGTTGACACGATACTTCACTCAGTCACATTATCCTTACACCAAGCCAACCAGTCCTCCCCGGGCTCCCCTACACAGTAATGCTTATCATGAGCATTTAGCAGAGAGCAAGAAGATTATTTTTTTTTAAGGCCTTAGGTTTTTAGGCAACTGGGAATTGAACCCTCACTTTGGATTCTAACACCAGTCTACCAGTTTCTTTTTTTGTGTGTGTTAAGGGCTTATTGTCCGATCAACAGCTTAGGTCATTTACGAACATGCCAGTTTTACTGGTGGAGGAATTCGAAACCAGAGTACCTGGAGTAAACCACCAACCTACGGCAAGTCACTGACAACTTTCTCACACTAGGCCGCCCCAGACAGGAACCAGCCTACCAGAACGAAGTGAACACTCTACCGACTGAGGTACAGCACTGTTGGTTTATTTCCATGCCCATTAAATTTGATCACAATACATATATCCCCTAATAAATACAGATAGATTAGTTTGGAACATTAGCATAAACTTACATTGGGTTTAAAGTTACTTGTCTTCTTGGCAGAAAAATTATACAATGCTTGACCTTGTAGGAGACACACAAAACCATAATACTACAAAACAAAAATTTATAATTCAAAGCATATAAATAATATACATTATATCAATGTAGAACAGCTGTAGTCTAATATTAAGTTTCTAGAATAAAAAGTTCATTTTCATATTGAATATTTTTTAAAAATTATAACTTGTACTAATATATAAATTAACTGCTGAGAATTGGGACATCAAGTACTTATCATTAACCAGTGACAAATTATTCTAAAATTTGTGTAATTAACATAAATTTAGCATGCAGGTGCAGGGTCTGTACAGAATGTAAATTTCAAGGAAATTTTAGGCACTTTCA
Organism: Pododesmus macrochisma; assembly: GCA_032359645.1. Lineage (NCBI taxonomy): Eukaryota > Metazoa > Mollusca > Bivalvia > Pectinida > Anomiidae > Pododesmus > Pododesmus macrochisma. The sequence goes on from JAUMGZ010227508.1 coordinate 7,421, forward strand.
AGGACATACATGCACATGTAGAACCTCTTTATCATGGATTCACACAGCTGACAGCTGCAGGTTGTTTAACTTTTCTGGAATCATTGTTTTATTTGTAAAAAATAAAAGCAGAAAAAATCTCCAGTATTTGTCCAGCTGCTAGTGCAAAGTTCAGGGACTTTTCTATTTTTCACCGATCTCAAGGACTTTTCGGGATACAGCTAAAAACTCAAGTACTTATTAAACCTGTATAAACCCATTTCAGGGTCAACCGTGAATTATGAATAACTCAAACGTGACATGAAATTTAAATATTTAATTAATTATATCAAAAAGTCAAAGGTGAAAATTTAAGCCTCAATATATATTCAATGCACATTGACCCAGATACAAACCATAGTGTGAGCTAGCAGGAGTGTTGAATGAGCTGTAGGATCAGACGTGTTCTTATGCAGGAAGTAAAACGATATCGCTAAGGTCATCATCATTATACCAATACATCTAACCTCCTGAAGGTGAAGTCCATTGGCTGAATCTCCCTGTGTAAAAGTAATCAAATTGAAACAAATTAAAGACATGTTGCTTTAAAGGTCTAGTATGTTCAGTTTTTAAAATATTTTCTTTGAATTTGAACAACACATTCCATTATGCATCAGGAGTCAGTCAGTTCTCTCAAGTTGACTACTTTTTTCTTCAGTTTACACCATGAGGCCCTGAATAATCACTTGTTGCTAATTATATAATAGTGTTGAACTTTGACCAAAAAACACGTAAACTATTTTTGACCCCAGGGTCATGTCTTGAAATAACTTGGTTCTGAGTCTCCATGTCCTAAAGTTACTACATACCAAAGCATTAAGCTGTAGACCATCTAGTTTATAATCAGAAAAAGATTTTTGAAATTTTGTTAAATTTTCCTCATTTGGGCCCCCCAAAAAGGAGCCCCCTGGGAGCTAAACCTACACATCTTATCAAACCCCTTTCCCTAAAGATATCTTCTACCAAGTTTGGATGAAATTGGTTCAGTAGTTTTGGACTAGAAGTCAAAAATGTGAAAAGTTAACACATTTGCCATAGTGTTGAACTTTGACCCAAAAGCGTGTAACCGTTTTTGATCCAAGGGTCATGCCTTGAACAAACTTGGTTCTCCATGCCTTAAAGTTACTACATGCCAACACATTAAGCTCTAGGCCTTCTAGTTTATCAGAAGAAGATTTTTGAAGTTTTGTCAAATTTTCGCCCTTGTGATACCCAGACCCTTCATTTGAACAAATCGGAATCCCCTTCCCCTAGGGATACTTCCTACTAAGTTTGGATAAAATTGGTCTAGTGGTTTAGGAGAAGAAGTCGAAAATGTGAAAATGTGAAAAAGTTAACGATGACGACGTACAACGGACAGTATTTGTATGGGAAAAGTCCACCTTAGACCTTTGGTCCAGATGGACTAAAAAGATTATCGATATCAGCAAGGCGCTTTCCCTCATTCATACTGTTTCATTAAAGCGCTCTCGAGATGCCGTTTGTGAGACCAATAGTCAAACTGACACTGGAATTTGGTTTTTCTCGTTTCTTGTACCACATTTACTTTTTTTATCAAACTTGTCTCTTCTAAATTTATATTTTTCCTTTGAGTCCGTTGAGGGAGAGTGAGGCCCTATATAGCTATCACTCATTTTCTTGGTTTGATGCCATTTTTAAATGCTAGTCGACGTCTCACTTTGCTTGTTCATTTTCTGGTGGTGACTTTTTAATGATGCTTTTATTTATTTGTCAACATCCTTTTTCTTTTCTACATATTTTGTACCACGACAGAGAAAAGTAAACAAAACCAAGTGGGAACACCAAGTACGGCGTGAGGACTCGCTGAACTGTTCAAAACAAAGTCACCCCAACACGCTCTGACCAGAACGGCATTAGGACTAGTTTGGAATTCACATACGAACGTTACTCAAACGGCCAGGACATTCGACGTACCAACAACTTGAAGGCATACGACGGGAGCCATGTAGCGACAACTTCACGAATGTGCATGTATTAGGACTGCGCATCTCCTCTGCGTCTATGCCATTCTTGCCCAGTACCTATGCGGACCTTAATGAGTTTTATGATCGTAATAAGAATGCAATAAGGACATCCAGAGGGTTGTGCAAAAGCAATGGAGGCAGTGCTTGACCAGAACTCATAGAGAACTTGTCAATGACAGGCTTAGGACGGGGATAGAACTTCGCATAGACGCATTATGTATGACGGCAAGCCAATTGTGAGTTAAAGTCTACAGCCTCACCACGTTTTTTTTCTTAAATTTTTAAGAACTTCAACAATGACTCATTACGACTGTCGAGGATGGGTAGGTGCGACAGGCCCTTTTGAGGTCTATATTTCTAGATCTGTTCTAGACAGGTCTTGTATGAAACAACTTGTGGACTAATTTGTTTTCGTGGAAACCATCAGAATTCGTCGATAAGATCATATACCTGTGGCAATGGGTGTATCATCAGATATTCTCTTCATGATTTACCTGCATAATTTGAGAGTTGAAATGATTGGGAAACAACAGGGCATAGCTTCCCTCCAGTAGGAGAATGGCAGAGTTCATGAACAGCCACGGCTTCTCGCCCCATGGCACAATCAGAAGAAAGACGATTAGTGCCAACGGGGTCATCATGGAAACGTAAGGGTCCTCATAAAACGTATCAACGTGGACCTTCACGAAAGACGACAATATCTCTCGGGCGTAATCAACGTACTCCATTCTCTCTTCTTGTTTGTTCGTTGTTGACAAAGTTCAATTCACCCGCAATTTAATAACGCTTCCAATCGATCGAGGCGACACCTATCATAATAGAATAAGTGGAAACCTCACGGTCACCGACACGCTTACTGTAATTTTGTTTTTCTTATTAAGCGTTTCAGTGATGCATCTCAATTAAGTAAAGGAAGGGCAGTAACTCTTAAACATTCTTTTTATCATCTCAGGTGAACGTTTTTTTGTCTCACTTCAGACCAACTGGTTGAGCTATCAATTGGAATGATTACTTTTTACAGTGTTCAATTAAAAAGTTAACAAATTCAAATTTGTCTTTAATTCAAACAAAGGCAAGAAAACATGACACATAAAAACGTTTATATTTATAGCTGGACGAAATAACGCTAAACAAGAAAGTGCAGCAAAGCTGCTGGGAGACAACTGGGATCCCAGGAGACACTAGTTAACGTTAAAAAATGTGTGATTCTTTTCATTTAATATTGTGGGACCATCTCTGGGATTTCATTAATAATTCTTTAATAATTGAGAAATTTGTTACAATTTATAATTTTAATATAAAATTAGTTTAAAATGAAATCATCATGATCACGCACTATTTATTGACTTATAAGAGACAATGCCGTAAAGATACGTATGATACGACTGTATTTATTTATCTTTGATATTTTTGAAGCAATATTATAAAAAAAAAAATGCTTTGTTAAACTTTAAAGGAATTCGTACACGCACAGATCTTTATGGTACTTGGAGATCTATGGTACACGTAAATCTAAATATATAGATATACATCGTCTTTTTTGTTTTAAATCAAGCGAAACATCGACCAAGATTCTTCCAAATGTAAAACCTGTGAAATATATGGTGGGAGTTTTAGGCATTTATCCTTCTAGATTTATGACGTCATAACGTTAGCGATACACTTTTAGAAATCATGTCCATATACTAGCACAATGAAAAATTAGGTAATATAAAATCCAAATATTTAAAACAGAATCGTTGAATTTCTACAACTATAATTG
>JAUMGZ010227519.1:0-11185 GCA_032359645.1 Pododesmus macrochisma
AAAAAAAATTAATCACTGTAAATAATCCCTCTTCACGCCTCTGCGCACACCCCCTGAGCATAATCGTCAGCACTGACGGTGCTCAGTACGATGAAGAAGAAGAAGAAGAACTAAATTAAACTGCATTACAGTGCAAATTATCTATAAACAGGCTATATTCCCTGATCATGTGCAAGGAGCATGGTAGGATACAAAAAAATATTAAATTAAATCAAACAAGCCTTCATCATGCATCACATAATATAGACTTCAGTAACATGTGTCACCTTAAAATTTCAATCTTACAGTCATGTGTACAATGGGACAGTAAGAGCTGTGTGGAATTATGGATTATCACTAACTATTTCATCAATATTCTCAACAGCCAGCGAGTCAATATAGCAATGGAGTATGAATGGAGTGTCTGCACCTCACTTTGCCACTTACTCAAGCGTACACTTTAATAACGTTTACTCGCCGCATAAATTAAATATTTTTCAAATGGAAAGTGTTTGAATACACGTGAAATAATTAACGTATATACACGGAAGTCAATAGGAAAGTGGCTTAGTGTTGACCTAAAATCAACACAATATTCAATGTTTTGGATCATAACGAGAAATGACATTTGATAGCTTCAATTAAACTGTCTAATTACCAAAGATAATCAGCTTTGATTGTCGCCATTCTTGTGCATGCAATGCAATAGTAATTTTGCTGCAGGGTAGCGTGGATTATCGCCGGAAAATCCTTATAAATCGGCTCCTATGTCCATATATTTCAGTCCAATGCTAGATTCACCATACAAACCATCTCTATATAGCTAAATATAGCAAATAATGATTCTGGGTCGCAGACAAGGAAAGCTCGAATTCTGATTGGTTAATTTTTACATGAAATTTTTCCAGTGCATATTAATTACGTAGAACGAGGCTTATGGCGCCAAGTTGTAAACCACGAAGAAAACAGCTCGAAGTCTTTACGCTGATATAACGAATATAAGGGTGAGAGGAAATCTATTATCATGTGAAACTTTCGATTTTATGCATTTGTTTATACTGATAAAATGCTGGTGTTATTTGATGTCGCGATCGTCTTAAATAGACATCAATATTATTGGGTGTCACCTTTGCCGCCCAAGCACTGTCAATCAGCTGTTTGGTCAGTAAACAAATGCACACAATGGCTGTAAACTTTTAACTATTAACTTTAGCATGCATGTCGCTCATGTTCATCTGGTATTATGTATTTATAATACATATAAACTAAAGATGATCAGCCATTGTGCTGTGAAGACACCAGGAAAGTAAAGTGCGTCAGCACTGACAACACAGAATGTGTGTTTATTGTGATGATCATGCATATAATGGCAAGTTATTATACATGTAACAGGATATAATTTGTTAATTGTTATTTAAGGGAGATTGCCAAACATCTACTATCATACTGCAAAATCCTAGTTTTTTGTGTATGCGTTTTATATTGTAAATTTATGATATATAATAAAACATTGTTTAAAACCAACAATGACAATCTTTCTTTTCATCAAATTTAGGCACAAAATAGCCCATATGAATACTGCTTGACACAATTAAAGCATAGAAGTTGTAATTTTTATATCAGCCACTGATCAAAAATTAACTAGAACTACATTGTAGGGCTGGGACGATTCAGTATTTTCTTGATCCGGTTCGATTTCGATTTATACCCTCTCGATTTGATTTATTTTGATTCAATATTTGATGAATATTTATTGACCACAAATTTGGTCATTCACTCACAAAATAACAATCTGAAATAGATCACACATGTACCTTTAGTTAAGCTTTTAAGGGTCAACAAAACTGTTAACATGGCAATAAATGGATAAAATTATGCAGAATTTATGACCAGATTAATCTTGGCAGGAAAACAGAGTAAAAAGAAGATAGTCTTGGACAACTCTTGTCTGACGGGATTGACAAGTTCTATGAGTGCTCATATGCAGAGGAAACACAGCATTTCGCTGGCTGATTCTTGTTCTGCCTCTTGTTTACACTGAAAGTCCATCATCAGGGAAACGATCCACTAACAACTGTCAAGACCCAAGGCAGAACAAGAATCAGCTGCTTTTCCTCTGCATATGAGCAATTGTAGAACTTGTTGACCCTGTTATATATATTTAAATGTTACCGCACATAACTTGCAAATAGTCACAGTTTTGTCTACTTTCTCTCATTTTTTAAAAATTCAAGTTGTTCCCACACTTTTCATCACCATTTTGTTCCACACTTTTCATCACCATTTTGTTCACTAATGCGTAGTATAACTTTTGGAACCGAACTGAACTGTTTTTTGGTATTCTTGATTAGTGACTCGAATCAAACGTGCTGAATCGCCGTGCACCAGTATTTTAGGTGCACTGCACAGCCCTACTACATTGTCAATGGCAGAAGGCCGTCACATATTCCTGTGTGGGTGGCTTGACCCATTATCTCCTCAAGCTTCCCATTCCCCCCTGATCACCATATGGTAAAATGTAGAACTCATGAAATTTTTTTGACTTGAATGATATGGTATAGCTATATAATAAGACTATATTATTTTTTTTAATTGACCGCCATGACCCAAATGTTTACCTCTCTTGCCCGGCACGTGCACCTAGATATCAAATGTACATGATAACATGTCCGAAGGTGTTTTGCACTTCCCCATATTGAATGAGTTATTTTGACCTCTATCCCCCATGGCCAGCACCCATACCTCAACCCCTGATCACCATACTGAAAAAACATGTGTACCTATTGAGATTTTGTGTCGTGTAATGTTGAATTAAGAATGTATTATGTCGCCCAAAGTAAAGGACGAGGATACCTCTGTCTCTAGAGGGAGAATATGTCGCCCAGTGTTAACAATGTTACTACAGCATAATACTAGGGGTCCTAGGTTTGAATTCCGGGAGAGTTGGTTGTGTTTTAATTTTCTGCCTCTGTTACAATAATAATAAAAACAGAAGAAAATTGTAAGATCTAACATTAATGTGTACTGTTATATAGCTGGGTCACAATGTATGTTCATTTGGTGTGTGTTGTACATGTGTTGTCTCGTCCCTGTAAACATATGATTGACCTATGGCCTCCATTTATTATCATGCTAACTTACTTTACACCAATTCCTATGCCGTAACATTCCTGATAGTTCCACAGACCTAGGTCTATTATAGGAGAACTTCCAGGTTCAGGTGTTGGGAAGAAAAGTCCTGCCTTTTTATGCTCCTTAAAACTTTTGGGGAGCATATAGTCACCGCTTTGTCCTTACGTCATCCAGTTCATCCAAATTTTATCTGGAGAATAACTCTTAAACTATTTAAGATATTTTCATGAAATTTGGTACAAATAATAAATAAGTTACAAGACATTGTGCGATGCACAAGAACCATAACTCTTTGTCTACTTTCCCAGAATTATCTCCCCTTTAAAAGAAAAACTTAGTTATTCTGTCACACATGTATGCTTGTAAGGAGCAAAGCTCTTAAAATATTTAAAATGTTTAATGACATTAGGTTCAAATGATAAGCACTATGAGATGGTGTGCAATCCACATGGGCCATTACTCTTGGTTAATAATACCCAAAATGATCTCCCTTAAAAAGAAAAACTTGGTTATTCTATCACATAAGCTTGTCCAGAGCATTAATATTACTCCAAAATTGTTTAAAATATTTTTATGAAATTTGGAACAAATGTATGTTAAGCACTATGAAACAGTGTGCAGTGAATAATAACCACAACTCTTGGTCAGCTATACCCAAAGTTGTATTATCTATCCTTTAAACATGTTAAAAGAAAAATTTGCTCATTCTTTCACATATGCTTGTCCATATATATGCATAGCTTTTAAAATATGACTTGATGAAACTTGATAAACATGTTTAGGATATATTTAGGTGGCATGTAATATGCAAGAACCACAACTCTTGCCTTGGTACAAGAATTACCCTTTTAGATAAAAAGATTTTTCCTGCCATAAAATTGAACGGGGACCCCCCATTCTGGGACCCCCGGTCCCAGGACTCCCCAACAAAAATCACTAATGACAGCCCTGGTATGTTGTATTTACTTCTGTTATATGTGAAATAATCACTTTTATCTACAATACTCAGTGTTTTATGCCTCCATTATAAGCTGTCATAAATACACGACCCTCTACCAATCTATGATGTACATGACCCCTGGCCAGGGGTTAAATATTATGCTGATGTAGGGACCTTGGTGGGTGATTATTTAACAAAGCATATTTTTTACAGCAATGCAAGAAGGCCTTTCCATAAAGCATATAGGAACCAGCACGGTGGCCTAGTGGTCAGGGCCTTTGCTTCCTGTTGGTAGACTGGTGCTAGAATCTATGGTTGTAGGTTCGAATCCTGCTCGCGTCAAAACCCAAGACGTTAAAATTAGGCAATCTTCTTGCTCCCTGCTTAGCGCTCAGTATTTCTGTGTAGGGGGAGAACTGGTTGGTTAGGTGTCAGTATAATGTGACCCGAGTGAAGTATCATGTCAATGTGTCTGCGGTATGATATTAAAGTGGGACATCACTATAAAGTCGCCATACGAGCCCACTGTCACAAGCAGACATGGTCTTGATATGACCTATACTGTATACATGAGTAATTAAAGGGATGCTAAACCCCAATAAACAAACAAAGCATATAGAAGCTAAATGCCTTGTAAATGTAGATTTTTGTGTTTTAAACAGATTTTATATTTATATATAATTACAACATATTAATGTTTGACTATTTCTATATATTTTCAGGTCAAGCTGAAAGTCAGCATGTTCGGGTTCACGTCTATCCTACCTGATGAAGAGGATGAATGCTGTACATCTGGTCTCCTTAACTGTCAGAACCCAAATCAGAACTCCACGATCGACAGTGGCTACTTCTCTCCTCAGAAAAGACCCTATAAACAGCTGCCGAAAATACCCGATCATAACAATTCTCTTCTGTCTGAGGTGAACACGAACAGTATCAGCCCAATGAAGTCTGCATTTATGCAAAGTCCTCTGAAGAATTCGGCCTACGATTACACTAGTACCGGGCTGACTGATAAAGACTTTGAATGGGAGATAGAAAAAGACTTTTTTACCAATTTTGAAGAGAATCTGTTTTCCTTAGATCTAGATGACCAGACGCTGGACGACATTTTAAAATCTCCAAAAGGCAAAGAAGCAATGAAAGATTTAATGAATTCTCCCAAGGGTAAAGCCATAATAAACTCGCCCAAAGGTAAATTTTTGAAAGATCGAATTAAACGAACGACGGGAAATTCTATGCCACAACAAACGTGTGTGACGCCAAGTTGGGGTGGACAGAGCTTAACAGACTCAAGGAAAGTAGGTGTCACTCCAATGAAGCAAGATTCACAGAAAGCTCTTAAAATGTCTAAACGTAAGCTAAGTATGGTAAGTCCAACTACCAGAGTTCAACAAAGTGCACCAGTGGTCTATACACAACACATAATTAACCAGAATGTTTCGATACAACCAAAACTTTCAAAGGAAAATACAATGCCTGCACTCTGGCCAACACAAGAAAAACTCAAATTTGCTCGCAGCCAGTTCAAGCTGACATTAGAAAAAGCAATAAAAAGTGTGCAAAGTGTTCCTCAAAAGCCAGAAACAAAACGACAGAAAGGAAAATCTGACAAATACCCACAGTTGTCAAAAGCTTTGTCGAGACCAAAAGTATCAAATGAAACCGTTGATGGAGATTCACCTTCATCAGTACGTAAAAGTGAACGCAAGATGCAGGCAGGATCATTAATAGCCAATTGTAGGCTAGAGGACGATTGGTATCGCTATAGTGATGATGATAATGACGAAGACTGGAAAGGTGACCTTCCTTTTACAGGATTGAAACAAGCAACAAAAAGAAGAAAGACAAAGGGGAGTAACTCTAACAACAAACGTCGTAAAGTGGTTAAAAATTGCTAGATATATATACACATTGAAATGTGTTAGGGGGAGGGGGTATTTTTATAAGTACCGGTACCGGTATGTCAAAATAGAAAATTTGTTTACCTTTTAATACTGTCATTTGTGCTTTTTCTGGAAAATTTGCAAAAAAAATTCTCTTCTTTTTTTGCAAGAAATAGTTGCTGGTTGTGATGGGCCTAAATATGCATATTATGTACTGTTAAATATTTGTTGTGTGATGAGTTAAAGAAATATTAAATCACTATTAACATTGTATATCAAGGAACTTTAGTTAAATAAGTGTGTTAACGTTGTAATCTTAAATGTTTGTATATATTTATGCAATCAACGTTGTAATCTTAAATGTTTGTATATGTTTATGCAATCAACGTTGTAATCTTAAATGTTTGTATATGTTTATGCAATCATAAGAGTTAAAGTGGAAAAATTATTTCATTTCATGTGTACATGACAAATTTTCATGTTTTTAATGACATAGAACCTGATGTTATAACACACATGCATTTTATTTGTATTCTGTGTTATATAATATACTTGTCATGTGTCTAAACAAATTGCAAGAAATAGCTGCAATAATTAATAATAGTTATCATTATATAAGGAAGTCATTATAATTAGTTTTAAATATATATACACTGTTTCTGAATAATTATATATAAGTGTGCAAGACTTATCTCACATGTGTACAGTTATATAGCTTGCCATTTATAACTTATTCACCCTGGATTTTCTCAGTAGACCGTACGCGTGCAATTTATTGTTTTGTTAGAGTCTAAATGCGACTTCGTGGGTCCATGGATGAATTAATTTATCATATTGAAATATGTAATTATGTTTCCATTCATTTATCATGTTTATGATAGCAATATTACCTAATTGAGTTGTGAATTTTGAATAAGAAATGCATACAGCGAGGAGCCTTAAGCTTTGTGCTTGAATGGTAATATCGATATCTTAAGTCAACCTATTTGGATTAAAATTGCAATTCTTCTTGGAGGTATTAATGATATAAGGAACACAAATCAGATTTATTCAGTTAACTTTTATGCAGAAATAATGCATTGTGTGTATAAAAATTATTCTAAAACATGGAGCTCCAAATCTATTTGATTGCTGGTCTCCAGACCCTTTTTATTTATATTGCTTTGTTTCTATAATTGGTTTTTGTTGGTATATATTTTTTTCAGTCTGCCCCTTTAAGATTTTTTAAGCACGAGTCTAGATCTGAGCAACCAAAATGTTATATATATATATTCTATTATACAATACAATGCATACAGTATATATACATACGGTATGTCACATTGTAGAATTTGAGAAAATTTCAGGAGTCTGAATCAAATTTTAATACTAGTCATGCTAGTTGTGATCGGACAAGTGCCTAACAACGCAGACAGTTTTCAGGTTGCACCTTTAGCGTGTACATTAGGAGATCACTAGTTAGCTATAGTAGCACTGCATTGCCTGTGCATATTATTAAACAAAGGGAATATTTAGTTCATTGATTTAAAATTTTGTACATTTTATCATCGAGGAAAACTAATTAAGAGCAAGTTTTTCGTTCAGAAATTAAATAAACTGCTGACGCATTGGGCGAAACAATAAATATTGTTTGTTTCCCTGTAACAAGTTCAAGAAAATTAGGGATGGTGCATTTGTAGTGATAATAAGCTACAAAGATTAAAGGCTAAAGTGAACAATTTTATTTTCAAAGTTATATATATATAAATATATAATATATAAATGTATATGGTTATAATATAAAGATATCTTGACTTTAACAGTGCGTAATTAAAATTTCGATGAACTGGGGACTGTAATTATAAGAATAAGAAAAAGGTGTACAGATGTTACATGTATATTAAATAAGGCTACATCAAAAGAATTTTTTTTTATTCAGCTTTATTCACATAAAAATAAAAATTTAAACATACAAACTTTGTTAGGACCACAATTTCGTACTAAACTTTTTGCGTATATTCATGATCATCAGTCTTTTCATTGAGATTTTGTATAGATAGAGTTTAATAAGATATAATAATATGGTAGTCTATGGATAGATGAGGTTGTAATTTTTAACAACATTTAAGATTTTAAGTTATTTTTTATCAGAGGTAAATCATGGTTTAATATATAAACAAGCTTAAGAGAGCACAGGTGTCCTATGTTATATGTACATGTAACAGTATTACTATTTTATTTGTTTGTATATCCATTGTCAAATTAATTCATTTCTGTATATTGTACTATTGTAATTTAGAATAAGTCACTAAACCTTTGAGAACTTTTAGATTATAAAGATTTCAACCAAAAGTCTTGTTTATACAGCTAAACATTCAAAGATTATGTGTAGACAAGTTATATCTAAAAGATTGATTATGATATATGATTTCAGCTATTAATTGAAAAATGGAACGCTAACAAATGTGTACTTTATTAGAGGAAGATACAACTTGATTAATAGATGCAGAGGAATGTTTTATTCTTGATCTTCTGAGGTTTAACAACAATTGCAATACATACAGGTTTTGCTCACTGTTTGTCTGTTTCATTAAATCAACTTTTGAGAAATTAATTATGTTATACATAATTATATAAAATGTATTATTATTCAATTAACTTATACATAGATGCCTTAAGATGAACACAAATATAAATGAATTGATTCGGTCAAGATGTAGACTAAAATTATATATACCCTGTATAGTAAAAATGTTCTGTAATATAGTAAGTTTAATTGGTGTGCTTTGTGTTGTCTTCAGAAGCTTGGCTTATAAGTATTTTGAAATCAATTTTGATGTGTACAGAACAAGGCGGTTCATATAGGTTTTTTATTTTATAAATGATTATTCAGAATTAATTTATATTTATTTATTTTTAGTAGTTTGGGTTACTTATTCAGATTAAGAATTCCGTTACACTGCTGCTTAAGCTGTTTTTGTTAATACGCCTAAGGCCATTCCAAGTTTTTTCTATGTTTAGCACCCGTGGGTGTGTATGTTTTTTTTGTTGAATATGAAATACAAACACAAATATGCCAATGCATTTTTCCGGAAAAAAATGCTGAAACACTTTCTATTTACGTAGAATATTCCAGCAAGTGTTTCAGATGTTTCATTAACAATGCATAGTGTTTTTGTTCTAATTTGTTCTTTTAATGTTCATAAATTGCAGTTTCCTGTCAAAATTTGTGTTTGTGGTTTTTTTTTTTACTTTGTGTTTTTTACCTCATAGGTAGGTAGCTAAGGTTTTTGAAAACAAGGTTGACGCTAAACACAGAAAAAACTTGGAATGGCCTAAAACTAGAGATGACAAGTTATGTTAAGATTGTATAACAGTATGACTATTATGTATGCGATTAGTCAAGCATATAAATCAATAAAATCAAGTAAACACAAGAATGTCGTTAATTATGTATTCAGTTTCTTGCCAGAAGAATATTCAGCTTTGTTCTTATAAAGACTTTCAAGATTTGTGTTCATTCATCTGTATAAGAGGTTTTCTCATTAAATCTTGCATTGCATTGGTTTTGATTCATATCAAAACTGCATTTTTAAATAAACCTATTAAAATTTGTATTAATTGTTGATTCTATCTCTCTAATACTGAGATATGTTTAGTTATATTTGATTTGAATGAATTAAATGTTGTTTTCATGTTAAGGGGGGAATCCTATTGAGTTTAAATGGATGGTTCCCATTCAGTTAAGGAAATGCCCCACTGACGTTTGAGTCAAAGTTCAAGGTCACTGTTAAGGAATTCTCAATCTCATTTCCATACAATAACTTTAGTTTCTTAAGTTATATATATATATAATTAGATCTCATTCAAACTTTGTTAATTAGTTCTCTTTAAGGAAAGGAAGAACCCTATATAATCATGGTTGCATAAGTGAAGGTCGCTCTTACTAAAAACTGAAATGTGCTCTTGGACTAATTTAGTTTTTAGAGCCCGGATTCAGGTGTCCTAAAGTTATCATTTTGTTTGACCATCCTTAAAGAGTCTTAACCAGATGATAACCTAAGTTCTTATATCCTAATTGCCTTCAAACTTGACATGGTTGTTCTAACATCATTATGAACCAAATTCAACCAAACTTGGTAATAAACATTCCAAGGGAAGAGAATAAAGAACTGTTTAAATGATTGTGCTCAGTCTGCAGGGGCATCATGATCACTAGTGGGTCAAATTTAGGGGAATTTGAAAAAAATTATAAAAATCCAATTCATAATTTAAATGCCAAAAGTAATTATAGGCCTGTTTTAACTACAATGTAGATAAACACTGAGACTCGATGGGCCTCTTGGCTTTAGGGGAGTTTGGTTAAGTCAAGGTTACTGTTGCTAAGAATTAACACAAGTTTCTTATCCAGATGATAACTCAAATTCTGTTATCCTGATTGCTTTCAAACTACATGTATGCCATATTTTATCATCACTGAAGGAAAATCCTATTGTTTAAGGGGTAAGGGTAAGGAAACCCCTATATTTTTCATTGTATAGAGTCAAGATCACTGTTGTTTTTTCTGTTCACACATTTCTTTCCATATGATAACTCAAGTTTGATAGCTGGAATGTTTCAAATGTGTCTTTGACCATCAATTAAAGCAGACCCCTTTCTGTTTTTAGTCGATCTGGAAAAAAGATACAAATCCTGTCCGTCTTCGTAAACTTTTCACATTTTCGACTTCTTAAAAACCAATGGATTTATTTCATCCAAACTTGGTAGAAAATATCCATAGGGGAAGGGTATTAAGATTTGTTCAAATGAAGGGGCTTGGCTAAAAGGGAGAAAATTTGAAAAAACTTCAATAAGCTTCTTATAAACTAGAAGGCACAGAGCTTAATACTTTGGGATACATTTATAGTTATTTTAGGTCATGGATAACCAAGTCTGTTTAAGGCATGACCCTTGGGTCAAAAATAGGTAAATTGTTTTGAGGTCAAAGTTCAACACAAAAGCAAATATGTTAGCTTATTACATTTTAGACTTCTTCTCCATAGCTACTAAGACAATTTCTTCTAAACTTGATAGAAGGCATCCCTGGGGAAGAGGGTTCAGATTTGTTCAAATGAGGGGACACCACTTTTAGGCCCCAAATGATGAAAAATTTTAAAATCTTATCTATATAAACTAGATTACCTAGAGATTAATGCTTTGGTAAGTAGTAAAATTAGGGCATGGAGAATCAATTTTGTTCATGGCGCGACCCTGGGGTGAAAAATAGGTT
>JAUMGZ010227530.1:0-11184 GCA_032359645.1 Pododesmus macrochisma
TCTTACTGACTGGTGAGTGGTTGGCTAACGTCATGGTACGAATCTTCTGTGTCTTACTGACTGGTGAGTGGTTGGCTAACGTCATAATACGAATCTTCAGTGTCTTACTGACTGGTGAGTGGTTGGCTAACGTCATGGTACGAATCTTCAGTGTCTTACTGACTGGTGAGTGGTTGGCTAACGTCATGGTACGAATCTTCTGTGTCTTACTGACTGGTGAGTGGTTGGCTAACGTCATAATACGAATCTTCAGTGTCTTACTGACTGGTGAGTGGTTGGCTAACGTCATGGTACGAATCTTCAGTGTCTTACTGACTGGTGAGTGGTTGGCTAACGTCATGGTACGAATCTTCTGTGTCTTACTGACTGGTGAGTGGTTGGCTGACGTCATGGTACGAATCTTCTGGGTCTTACTGACTGGTGAGTGGTTGGCTAACGTCATAATACGAACCTTCTGTGTCTTACTGACTGGTGAGTTCAATAAAACTGACCGTTCAAGGTAAACGAGAGAACGGACCCAAAGGACATCAATAATAAAGTAAACTATACATTTAAATAAGAGATAACTCGTCTTTCGTTTGCTTTGTTTAGTAAACAATGACCACAGTGACCACAATGACTTGTTCATTAATCATTTGGTAATTGGCCATTTGTACCGCGTAGTTGTGTACCCCTCATTACGAAGTCCAGACACAGAAAGTCGTACTGAATTATTGATCAGACCAGTAGAGCGGTGTACTCCCTGATATCACGAAACACGCAAAAGCCTTTTCACATCTCGATGTAAAATAAATAGTAACAGGTAGCCAAGTCTGTCTGTCTATGCTATCAAGGAGAATGGTTAGATAGTTGTGGGCGTCATTGTATCGATGTAGGTAGTAAAATCATAAAAAGTGTTTTTGTCAATGATGTAACAAACAGGCGTAGGATTAAAAACTTACAATATCGCCTCCTCACCAAATCAAAGTTCAATTAAAGTACATAAAATATACGTGGTACACATAAGATGGCAAATGTTGTTTCGTTGTATACTGATTGACTTTTTCCACATCTATAGTCGTAACTGTAGTCATACTATCAGCGTGCACATTTTCAGGGATACATGCGTATTGTGTCATGCTTCGGCAGTTCGTATTTAAATGTGCAGTGTATTCTAATATTTTTTTTCTTTTTGAAAGAATAAAATTTTCTAAATGCTGACCGAATTCTCTTTTTTCCACGGAATGTACATTTCAGAATGACATTTATAAAATGAATAAAAAGAAGAAAGACTATTGAAGCGACAAAGTTCGTGAATTTAATAATTTCTTCTTTGCTCCAGTAGGCATGCACACAATACGGGATGCAGATTCGACACACACCAGTCTACCGTAGCGGCTGCATTATTTCGATAACAAAGTTTAAAAATTAATGAAAAGTTCCCAATCCTTTATGTGTATAATTATTTCTATAACCTCGTGACCTCTTAAATGAAGCAAGAGATGGATTATAATTATCCTTGGATACATCTAGCACGCCTTAGTGACCAGCAATTTGAGATTGGTGCTGGCACGCGACTGGGTGGGTTTACACGGTTAATGGGTAGATACGGGTTACTTGTTATATAAGGCTGTAATCCTATCTCGTACAGGATCGAATGGCGTAACAGCCACCCGTAATAGTCATACACCTTTTACCCCGGTGAATACGTTCTTTACAAAGCTGTCACGTGTCATTATATTGTTGTAGATGTACTTGATGGACAGCCAGTCATTTCTAAATTAAACCAAGACGTAATCTTAGGACTCTGGTCGTTTTCTGCCCATTAATTTCTAATTTGTCGAGAGACGTGAAGTCTCCGTTTAACTAATGATTAGTGAGTCTGTGTTGACTGCTCTATACTTTCATACGACATGTTAATGAAAAAAGTGTCAAATATTGTAATTCTAAGTTCATTTCTAATATAGATTTTAATCATTTTCTTCAGCACTTTCCGGCACAACACGTCGTACAACAAAAGTGACTACATTTTATATGAAAAATAAGAACAAAAGATATTACTTATTTTTACTGGAAACATTAAAGATATGTTAATTCCTTTATTCCTTGTTTGATTGATTTACCTTATCTTAGATTTATTAAAGTAATGCTTTTGAAAGTGTGTTGTGTTCGTTTAATCTACTGAGTTCCCGTAAAAGCATGCGTATATCTATATAAGGCCTGACATAACGTTATCTTTAAATACTGATCTGATAATATGTGTCCTTTTCTGCAACGTACTCATCGCCCCAACGCCACCCGCACCTCTATATCCGACCTTAAAATGAAATATCATACTTCTTGTAGAAAGTGTGTCTCAAAAAGGACTTTTTTATATTATTTTTGTTTTATTTTCTTAACAGAAATATAGGTTCAACGGAGAACAGGAAAACGAAGGCAAACCCTGCTCTGTAAATGTTCGAATGCCTCATCATTCCTTCTCCGACAAAATGAGTCGCTGACCCATATTAAAACTTCAGTTCCGAAGGCTTTCTATTTTAATTATAACTTATTATAACTACTGAAAAGGACCAGTGACTATAGAAATAGTCGGCCGCAGCGGGATTTTAATCCGACCTCTTCTGCATCCTATAATTATCCCGCCTTCTTTTGCTTGGTTGCTGGTGGAAATAGCTGGTGATCATAGTAACATTCAATAAAGGGCGGAGTTTTCATAGGTCACGTGATAGCAGGTGCACGAGACAAAAAAGTTGGAAAATTTGGAAATGACCTCCGAAAATTGATAGGATTCTTTATGGCTGCGCTGTGATCACAGTGCACGTATGAATGTAGCCATACGGAGTAATGGATCATTAAAACATACTCTATCAGTGCTGTCCAGTCCCGACTACCTCGTCTAAATAGCATGCAGCCTCGTCTGCAATCATGTTCACAAAACCATCAACACGCCCGTCACTCAAGCGAACGTATAATATGGGATAAAAATCATAGAAATATGAGCCGAGAATTTACAACTTAATAAAGACATTAATGGTGTGGAATTGAGACACATTTTAATTGGAGGACGTAATACGTTCTCTGAATGAAGACAAGGATCGCACAGGTGATAGAAGCGATATAAAATGGCAATAAAACCGTAGCAATATCATTCCCAAATAATTACTTATTCATTTCACTATACATCGGGCTAAATTCGATGGCCGTTTTCTTTTACATAAAAAGACACACTTTCAATGAATGTTGGTTTTTATTTTCGACATTTATTAGAAACGACGATCGCGAAATCAGTTACATAGCAGTAAATCAGACTTTTGGAAAGCATTCAAAATAGCAATGAATAGATGCGTTAATGTTATCAATGGGGATGCAAAATATGACGGTGTTTTAAACTGATCATATACAAATAACGATATAAAATAGTTTGTATCATTGTCCCTTTGAAAGATGGCTCAGTTAACCACAAAACGTCTGACGGATTCTATCGCCTAGCATTTACTCTTCAATGAGAACAGAAAGAAAACTATGGATTTCTTGTTAGTTTCTCTCGCCTTGGTGAATTAACAAGAAACACTGGTACCATCAGAAAGCTCAACTCAAAACACTCAATCGTGACAGTCAAAGAACATTTCCAGTGAAGTGGGCTGGATTCAGTGTACATTACTACCCGCACGTGCGCGCGAGCGGGTTAAGGGTATTTAAGTTAACTATATCCGTCAATATGAACCTGGGACCAATTACACAAGATGTAACAATGTCGAAAGTAGAATCTCTGAATTGGTAGCCAGAACCAGAATTAATAAGGCTGGAGAACAATTAACAATAGAACATTAATTCTAAGCATGCCTATTAATATGACAAAAGCGAAGAAGCTGCGTTTTTAAAAACGTTACTGGCCTCTGTCATATTGCTTTATGATTATTACAAGATTTGAAAATTGAGCTCTCGGCAAAGACTTCATCAGTGGCTGATTTGTAATGGTGCTCACGGCAACACAGTGTCAACTTCGTCATATCAGCCAAACTCTGTGCACCTGTATAACTAGGACGACTGAAGACATTTAATAACACTAAGACGTTCTTTAATTTCAATGATAGCTAATTAGGTGAGGTTTGACTGCAAAGGTAGTTTTTACAGGACTTTGGTTATCACTGCACCACATAGTTCAGACGATTTTTGAGTTTACACACAGCCTCTTGTGCATGACGAATACAAAAAGAAAATGTTTACATTTTACCCTTTATTCACGTTTAAGAATTGTATTTGATTTTAACAAACAAAGAAGTTATATACCAATTGTAGTGCAGTCTCGTTACATTTCCGTGAAAAGATATCACGTACGATTATTTACATTGAACGTAAAAATTCTCTGTTTATTCACGTTTTGCGTTTGTTGACAGTGCCATAAGGCTTCGCTACACATGCAGTCAGGTTATCTATATGTGATAAATAAGTATAAAAGTTCTTTTTTTGACAGGCAGTTTTCAAGTGAAATATTTCCGTCTACAAGCCAGATAAAATTGTGTGATAGAACATCGTTGTGTGCACGACGCTTGACGGTAGTAGATGATCCGGTTCGTGTGACAGGAGAGTTCCAGGTTACGACGGGCGCGTGGCAGGCTCGCGACAATCACCGCCTTTGGTGGACTTAAATCTTTAAACAAAACAAGCATTTCTGTACACAAATTACAACTAGTGTATCCACTTAAAACTAATAATGTAAAGTATAAACAGATCGATCAGAATGCTGCCCAACCAAAACATCCGGATTTATATCAGGTGTGGTCAGTCCACAATTAGACACCCGGTATGCTCGAACTATTGATAATTCTTGTTTTTCGATATCATTTATTTTATGAATGATTGGTGTTGACCACTTTGATTTTTGTTCTTTTTGTACTGTACTGATGTGTTTAGCTACAGGCGAGTGATGTACTGTATACAAAAGTAGTAAGCGCTTATAATAATATTGTCTTCACCTGTGTATGTTCTAGTGAATATACATGGAAACTGTTAACTTGGTAAACATTAAAACAACAGAAAGCAGTAACTATTAAATGATACAAGTGTACTTGATACAGCTAACTAAACAATTGAACCGGATATATTTAAAGTCATAGTGCTGAAAATTCAAATAATAATCAATACTCTCGAAGTTATTAATGTCATTAGCATTGAGGTAGTCTGCTTTCTATTCTGAAGATTGTTGGCAGTTGCACCCTCATAATCCTGATGTAGTTTACGGAAGATGGATTGACCTGGCGACCCTTGCATTGTGTTTTGTGACACCTAGAAGCAGACGACAATACAACGTGCAATCAGGGTCATTGGGGTCAGCAGGGGGTCATTATATAATGATCTATGAAGGTTCTCAAATGAGGCATGCCTTCTATGCTGCTTTTAAATGGTCATTGCAGGTATTCGCCAGCAATTCTGCCCAGTCTGGACCGTTACCACTTGACCTTTGGGCTAATGGTCACGCCTCTTGGCGGGAGAGGTGACAGCAATATTCCCCGCTGCACATAATGCTTAACAGCGTGGTGATGTGCGACAAGTCGTCGACATTGTCAACATAAACTGCAGCGTTATTACACCGTTGATGCTACAGTTATAGTCCGTCTTCTTGTCCTTCCTTTTCATCCATTGTACCTGAAATTTAAAGTAATGCTTCAAAGATGCCAGCGACAAAGCATTTCCATCAATATCCTTTTGTATCTGTAGTCTGCTCCAGACTATGTTTACAATCACGTAAAATGAATTTTCAAAATCTGAGTTACTTAATTGTAACACATTTTGGTGCATCCCAAAATCTTGTATTGTATATGGTATGGTATATGGTTCATTAGCACTCTTTAACTTGCCGTACATTCCAAGCGTTCATTAGTTGCAACTGATGCATCTTGGCACCATACCGAAGTTACGCTTTGAATGTGCCGAGGAACCGGAAAGTTATGCTTGCTTTGGCTTACTGTACTTGAAATAGTTATTTAAGTTAGCATGGTTATGGACAGAGGTGTTGCATAGAAGAAAAAAAAACTTTATCCGCCGGTCAAATATAAAAAATTAAATCTACCCGACACCATAGTAAAGTTGAAGAAGAGAAGTCGGCTACACAGTTGTAAGTGCCCGTTCTCTTTAATCCATATCGATTTGACTTGTTCGTTCCTGTTGCCGCCTATCTTCCTCTCCTATCACTAGGTTTATCTCACTTGACTTTCACCATACTAATATACCATAACTAAAGGATTGTGAACGTGGCGTTTAACTATAATTAAAAATCCGGAAAAATCCATTCCTGTTGTAGTTTCCCTATATTTTCTTTTCATTCGGTTTTTCTCCTGCTATTGTTTCTCTACGAAGTGTGGCGTTCGGGTTTTCTCCTGTTGTTGTTTCCCTGTAATTTTCTTTTCGTTCGGTTTCTCTCCTGCTATCGTTCCTTTGTTGTCAATGTGTGTGCTGCTTGATACTTCATTCATACAGCACTATAAATTCCCATTCAGTGTGCACTTAAACAAACACCCATCGTCTTAATAAGACCTGTATAGACATATGTTGAAATGGACGAAAAATAAAAATAAAAAAAACCGATCCTTTGTTTGGTTTTATAATCTGACAATGATTGAGATTACGTGATATTAAAAGCTTATATTTAAAAAAAAAAATGCACGCAATATACCGGCATTATTTAGGCAAAGGAAAAGCTAGAATACTATAATATGCATACAATGTACATGATTTATGTTTATTTAAAGATATAAAATATCGTCAGCAGAGACTTATATCAAATTGCTGATTTTGTAAAAGATCTTAAATAGTTGTAGGATATTGTTCGAGCATAACTACATGTACAGCATTGTAAAAACTTAAAACGGAGAAAAGCAAACTAAAATCCACTTATTGAAGATTCTTGTTACACGCGAAACAAAAACACCGGAATATCATTTCACAAAACGACGAAGCCCCAGACTTGAGACCTTTCACGCATGGGGGGAGGGGGGGGGCTGTTAAAGCTTCTATATGTTAACCAAATTTGTCGAACATAAAATATGATAAAAAAAAAGTATAAACGGGTAGTTTTATTTCATTAAGATGGCTTATATCAATGTAATTTATGACGAAAAAACCCCAGAAAGTTTAAATTTTAAAATTTGATCATATCCATGGTGCGTTGCAAGAATAGATTTATGGTGTTCGTGTTCAAGCCAGTGAGTTTTACTGTTTTATCAGTAGGTATAAGGGAGTCAATACCACATCGAATATCTTATGTGACGTTACTTTTATCCCTGCCCGCCACTGTAGCTCAGTTGAGAGAGTGTAAGCTTCGTGAGCGGTAGGACGCGGTTTTGACCCCCTATCACGTCACACAAGGACATTGAGATTAGTTTTACTATAGCTGCTTGCTAAGCACTCGACATTCCGGGAAGGGGAAGGAATGG
This sequence comes from Pododesmus macrochisma, assembly GCA_032359645.1. Classification (NCBI taxonomy): domain Eukaryota; kingdom Metazoa; phylum Mollusca; class Bivalvia; order Pectinida; family Anomiidae; genus Pododesmus; species Pododesmus macrochisma. The sequence goes on from JAUMGZ010227530.1 coordinate 7,413, forward strand.
TTGGCTCGGTGTCAGGATATTGTGACCTAGTGAAATAACACGTCAATGTGTCTGCAGCGTGATATGTCAGTGAGATAGCACTTTAAAATCGCCACCAGTACGCACTGTCACAAGCAGACATCATCTCGATACGACCTAAACATGTGTTGAAAGGGACGTGAAACCCCATTAAAACAAACACTCCCTATTACTTAAGATGCAATCTTCATACTTCTGCCATTGTGTAGCCGTATTTTAAGGCGCGTGAGCAGTGGTCAATTTATGAAGTACATGCGAAAAATTAATTTTAAACTAATATCATTTGCCGCATTAATTTTATATCATAGGATTTCTAACCTCACATTGCTGAAACCAATTTTTATTGAAAATATGTAAGCATTTGTTTCGGTCACCATGTTTGCTTTATTGCATCATTTTTATCAATACATAGATGTTTTAGTTCAATTATTAATATCTATCGTATTGTCGAGTCATGTTGCTATTGTACAGACAACTTGAAGTAACTTTTTGCCCAAAAATCAAAGCGCAATACAATTTTGGTGATAGGTGCTTCATCTTGACATCATGTCAACACAGCACATTGTTTATAGCTAATATAATGCTTAAAAAAGTATTGTCATGTGATGGCGGCGACCTAAGTAAAACAAAAATAAAACGTTTTTATTTTGGTTATATCAAATATCAAGACTAGTCTACAAAACTAAAACTTTCTTGACGGAACGTAATTTCTAAGATGAATATATTCATTTATATGAGTGCACAGTGTATTAAGGTAACTGAGTGCAGTAACCATTAGGTTCAATATTTTACATAAACATTTATTAAATTATAGCTGCGTCGTGGTTTGTGTACGTACGATATCACACACATCTAGACAGATCAAACTGTCTTAAGGAAATACGAGCCGATCAATTAGCTAGTTATAAACCAAGTATTTGTGAACGGTTTATTGAAATGTGTAAATCCATTAAAATATGTAAAATAATATGCTCTTCACTTATCTGCAATCTCTTTGAAAACAAAATAAAGTTTACAAGTCGATTAAAAGTGTCGCGTTCCTCAGCTCGTATATCGCAATATAAGAAGCACGGTCGCGCTTGCCATAGTTTGTTTTTCGTGCAAGGACAATGGTCAAGCCGGAAAATTTGTCCTTTTGTAAACTTCTACGGTCAGACTGGTCACTCGATCTCTCCGGTCATCAGTTGATACAACTCTCCGGACAATTTAAAAGAAGGTGACCCTGCTCCGTCCAGGTCAACACCGGTGGGTGTCCATGTCAAATAGTGGACAGCTGACCATTACTGACCATCGATGACCGCTGCACTGCCCTCGCAGGTGAATTTCACAAAATAAGACCCTTGTCGTCTTTGATGTTCATAAAAAATCTTAAGAACCCTACATCCCTAGCCCTTATTCGACCCCGAATTGCCTTCAACATTTCAAACATAAATAGGTACCCTCAAAATGTCTTACAATAGCACTGGTCAGTACTGGTCAGTCTTGACCATTCTCCGGACAATGGTCATACATCCTGCTTATTCAGCTTTAAACACACTTTAACTTTCACCCTATTTAATGAAAATTGTGCATTCAGAATAAACCGACTAAGGTATGCAATGAAAGAAAGACCCCGTGTAAATAAACCACCTAATGACTTCAGGTTCACAAAACACATGTCTAAGGTGATGATGGTCCGTAGATAAGTTTCAAGTTTACAATCAATAGAACTAGGACATAAACTGTATGGTATTATTATATGCACGTGTTAATAAATTATGTTTTTCTGGAATGTGACAGAACCCCAAAGACTGAACATACGGTCAGGTCAGAACGATTCTCATGTATCGTGTAAATATGGAAATGCGGAAAATGTTGTTGTAATTGTTGTTGTTGTTGTTTTTTTTTTTTTTTTTTTTTTTTTTTTAAATCTATTCATTAGAAAGTTTGATAATGTTTTAATAGAAGGTCCAACATAAATATTGTAGAAATCTTAGAAACACCACATAAGATTAAAGGAAGTTTTTGGATTGTTAACACACTAGAGCTTTATTAAGGTACGTTAAATAAAGATTATGCTACGTTATTGCAGAATTGTCAACATATTCATGATTTTTTACTGTAACTTATTTTCTTATTGTTCATTTTATTATGGCACAGCATGATGACGTTGTATAAAAAGTGTAAGAAAATTAACAGTCGATATAGTTATCATATGAACGCAACTTGAATTACTGTCTTAAAGGACATCGGCATTTCTCCGGGGACAAATAAGCATATATTTCAGCACGAAGAGTTTTGTCGGAATAGACTGTTTACCCTGTATTTTACAACGGTCATTGACAATAAACAGCGATAATACTGATGTTGTATTTATGCTAAATATGAGATGTAATCAGCAAAATAATCATAAACCGTGAAACGTAAAAATTGCACTTTCAGTGAACATCTTGTAGAGTGCTTTCACAAAAAAAAAAAAAAAAACAGAGAACATTTCGAATTTGGAATTTTCTGGTTTAGATGGCTTGTTATGGAAATTCTATAAATTATTTAGTGCATAGTAAGGGTAACAGATATTAATGTCGTGGGGTTGCTTTCTTTAGAGATATTACGTCAGCTTCTCTACAAGTATTTCGTTATTAAGAGTGTTTAGTGGAGAAAGTATGAGGTAGAATTCTTGTTTTGTTAAGGAAAGTGAACCATCAAATACTCAGTGTTTCATTTCTACCACAGTTTACCGTTTAAACACGAAATTTCAATATACGAATCTTACGGATTCGAGCAGACGACATGGTATTATTAAAATTATTTCATGGGAAGCAAATATTTATTTCGTGGTAACAAAATAATTTATATATCTCATATTATTATTTCATTCCCACGAAATAACTTTTTCAATGATCTTTAAATGTTGTTTGCCGGGCTCCATACACTATGAAAAACAATCATCTTTCATAATAAAATATTAGAAACTCATCACATTTAAATTAACACTTTCTTCAGAATTAATTAAAACATTTTCTGGGTCCAAACGTATATTTTACACATGCTGGCATATAAAAGGACAACCAGTCGAACGATCAATATGCGTATAATATCAAGGGAAGTAATCAGGCCATATTTTGCATATGCAGTAACCTTGAGCACGGGAAACAGAATTTGTTCAAGGTGCGACCCTGTGGTTAAATATGCTAAGAATTGTTGGGCCAAAGTTCAGCACTACTTGTATTATTGTATATGCAAATTCTAACATTCTCAACTTTTCAAAACCATTGAATTATTTTAACCAAACTTGGTGGGAATCGTACCTGAGGAACGGACTTCAGACTTGTTCAAATGATAGGACTTGTCCTCCTGTGGCGCTACGTAGTGGCTTAAAACAGGGAAAATCTAACAAAAATTTATTTAATCCTATAACATGAAATCCATAGTTCAGTGAGAACATATATACACGTTAAATCGGTAAACTTAGAGCCACCACGTTTGTTTCAGACGTGACCCTGGTGTAAAAATAGGTTACATACTTTTGGGTCAAAACTAAGCACTGCTTTTTAAGTTCTCAACTTCTCAAAAACAACTGGACCAATTTCATATAAACCTGATAGAAAATTTTCTAATAAACAAATCAAATACGAAACAAAATTATAGCGCTGTTCCAACCAGGCGGGCGTTAACGCTCAATGGACTTCATGTTCATCTTGCTGTTGTTGTTGTTGTTGTTGTTGTTGTTGTTGTTGTTGTTGTTGTTGTTGTTGTTGTTGTTGTTGTTGTTGTT
>JAUMGZ010227541.1:0-21445 GCA_032359645.1 Pododesmus macrochisma
TTGATTAAAATAAAGATAATGTGTCTCTAAACATTGTCTGTTAAGGAAATGAAATTCTCTATTGCAGATATCTGGCATTTAAATTAGAGTCGACCTCCTTAAGACTGTTTGGCTCAGTGTCATGATAATGTGACATAGCAAAGTAATATTATGTCGATATGTGCCTACAACATAACATGATATTTCAATGAGACAGTAAAGTTGCAAACAACATACATGGTCACAAAAAGACAGTGTCTTTATACCACATGTCATATAAACATGTGTTGAAAGGGACATGAAACCTGAATAAATCAATATAATAAATTTATCATATTATAAGAATGATTAAGTAAGAGGTTACACTCTTATTTTGCAGGTATAAGGGGTTTATGAAAGATTGTCCTGATGGACGACTTACATTAGAGGTATGTATTACAGATATCTAATTTTAATCATACATTTTACAACCATTTTATTGGATGGTTTCAAAAAGTTGTTCTAAACTTTTTGTCTTTTGATATTAGGATTACATGATAATGAGTTTCTTTTTATAACACTTCCTCCCCAATATGTATCGCTGTATTTGACCTAAAAAGTGCACAGGGTGCTAACAAAATTAGAAACAGTAAAGGGTCTAGGTGGACTTCTCTCATGCAAATCCTGCCCATCATTTGTCATCATAACCTTTTCACATTTTCAAATTTTTCTCCTAAACCACTGGACAAATTTCATCCAAACTTAGTATGAAGTTTACTTAGGGGGGATTCAGATTTGTAAAAATGAAGGAGCTTTGACCCCAGGGACCGCCGCCATTATGGGGCTAAAAGGGGGAATTTTTTTTTTACAAAACTTTAAAATATTCTTCTTAAATACTCAAGAAGGCCTAGAGCTTAATGCTTTGGTATATAGTAACTTTAGGGCTTGGAGAACCAATTTTGTTCAAGGTGACTTTGGGGGTCAAAGTTCAGCACCATCCAAACTTGGTAGGAAGTCTCCCTAGGGGATTGGAATTCAGATTTGTTCGAAGGAAGGGGCTCCACTTTGGGGGCCCAAATGGGGAAAAATTGACAAAATTGACTACGGGTAATTCTTCTTATAAAGTAAATGGCCTAAAGCTTAATGCTTTAGTATGTAGTACCGGTATGTAGAAATGGGGAGGCAAATTTGCATAACCCTGGGATCAAAAATAGGTTACATGTTTTCAGGTCAAATTTCAACACAGTGACCATAAATATTTAGCATATGATTTTGTTAACTTTTCACATTTTCAACTTCTTGTCCAAAACAATTTGACCAAATTTATCCAAACTTGGTAGAAGGCATCCTTAAGGGACGGAGATTCAGATATGTTAAAATGAGGGGGCTAAAGAGCGCTACTTAGGGCCCAAATTGGAAACTTTGAGAAACCTGCTTCTTATTAAGTAGAAGGCCTAGTGTGTAATGCTTTGGTATGTAGTAACTTTAGGGCATAGAGAACAAAGTTTGTTCAAGGCATAACCCTGGGGTGAGAAGTATTCAAGTGCAAAAAGTTTACTTATGGGCCTTTTTCATCCAGATGGATGTTAAGACCCAATGGGCCTCTCATTTTATTTTAGCATGGTTACAATTTTCAAAGTTTCTTCCTTGGACTCTGACAAGTAGAAAATAAATTTGATGTAATTTGGGTAGTCTTAACAAATATGACAATAAAAAAATATCTGTAAATATTAAAAAAAAAAAATTAGGAAGAGCAAATGTTCAAAATTTCTAAAACTGCAAAATGTTGTACCTCTGGAAAGAATTATAGATCTTTGGTCTTCAACTTTATTCTGAAAATTGCATAATTTACCACAGTATGAAAGAAATTTCTGCCATACATGTAATTAATTAGGACCATGTTATATATGTATACATTGTTGATTTTAGGGTTTCACCAAGATTTACAAGCAGTTCTTCCCCTTTGGAGACCCCAGTAAATTTGCATCCTTTGTATTCAATGTGTTTGATGAAAACAAGGTAAAATATTTCATCTGATGATCGGTATATATCTATGTTAGAAACAACAGGAAATGTTTTTAAAAGGAAGATTTCTTTTCTGGTCACTGTAAAAATATTAGGAATATGCTTCACTGAATAAAAGATGAATTTCAAAACATTATCAAATCAAAAAGAGATAACAAAAATAAAGAAATGAAAATAATACAAATCTTGGATCAGATCACCTTTACATGTGGACTGTCTTCAATCATTGTGACATAATGAACTAAGATAAGATGAAAGTAAATTCTCACGCATATTTGAAAATTAAGATTTTGAAGTAAATCTTAAATCTTACATTTTCTTTATTGTTTCATAACTTATTATTCTGAAGAATTATGTTTTTTCAAATATTAATGCTTTAACAAATGTCAAATACTGATCAGATCATTTTTACATGTGGACTGTCTACTATCATTGTGACATAATGAATTAAGATAAGATGAAAGTAAATTCTCACTCATATTTGAAAATTAAGATTTTGAAGTAAATTTTAAATCTTACATTTTCTTTATTGTTTCATAACTTATTATTCTGAAGAATTATGTTTTTTTCAAATATTAATGCTTTAACAACTGTCAAAGAATATTTGTCACATATTAATTATTAACTTGTTGCAATGACACAAATAGATTTGTCACTTGTTTATCGTTAACACATTGCAGTGAAACAATTCATCTATTTTTTGTATCCAGTAGAAAATAAGTAATGAATGAAACGGAAGATTATAATAAACAAAATTTCACTTGTGATATATTTAAGTTTTTTTCTCATTTACAGGATGGATTTATAGAATTCCAGGAATTTCTTCAGGCACTATCTGTAACGTCCAGAGGGAGTGTACAGGAAAAGTTACAATGTATGAACCCCTAATAAGTTTAAAGGATTCAAAAACAAAAATTGCAACAAGTTTGTCACAGTGGTTGTTTGTTTATTTAGGTTAAACGTCCTCTTTAACTCTTGTATAGGTCATATCAATACCATGTGTGATTATAACAGTGCACACAGATGGTGACTTTATAGTGCTGTCTCACTGACATATCAAGCCGTAGACACTTTAACATGATACCAAAATTCACTCGGTCACATTATCCTGACAGCTAGCCAACCATTTCTTCCGTATATTGAGAAAGATCTCCAGTATAACTATCACAGTTGAAAGTAACCAATATATGCAAGGCCTAAATTGCAATCAAAGTTTGTTTGCCGTAAGCCAACCTACTAAAATTAATCGTCACGACTAAAAAAAGAATTAATGATAATTTTCTGACAATTTTTTTTATTGTAAACTGATCGACATAAATCTTGATTCAGCTGACTCATTTTCCTTCTCCATCTTTTAGTCTTTCAGAAAATCTGACTCAACATTAAGCACATGAGCATGAATATAATTCAAGTGCTTAGCTGACCTTGATATCTATTTTAATTTTAAGCAACAGGAATGGCCACTTTGTCAGTCAACTTTTGAATTTCATTTTTATTAAAAAATTTACAAACTTTTAATGTTTATTACAAATGAGTAGTCTTTGAATCTAATGTTTACAGTAAAAAACCTAGCTCAGTGCTCGGAATGTGGTCACAGTGGATATCAGTCCAATAGGGAATAGGCCAGCTAATTAAGGGATTTCAAAAATCTTGTAATCTTAAAAAATACCAAATGAAACTATAGTATTTTTTCACCTTTGTTATGCCCAATGGGCCTTTTGCATTCATTTTAGTAAAACAAATTTTATTGATAATTAAATTGAAATCACAGTTGTTAAAATATAAAGGATCAATATGAAAGCATGATGCATCAGTATATAAAAAAATGTTATTCCTGAGACTTGTGGCAAAAATCTAAAAATATTTATATGTATTCTGTACATTCTGTATTATGTAGGGGCTTTCAAGCTGTACGATCTGGACAGTGATGGGTTCATCACAAGAGAGGAACTTCTAGATATCGTAGATGCCATATATAAAATGGTGGTATGTATTTGAAACAATGACAGTTGCTGCAAACAGTATTTTGAACTTCTTTTAAAATAATTCTATTTTCTTGGGAACTTCCACTTAACTTTCATAAGTAGTTCATGGAACTTTCATATTGTGTTAGGGGCCGCGGAGGCTGAATGGTTAAAGTCTCCGACTTGTAATCATAAGAGCCTTTCACCTCCTAGGTTTGATTCCCGTCCGGCCCGTCCTAGTGTGAGAAAGTTGCCAGCTACTTTCCGTAGGTCGGTGGTTTACTCCGGGTACTCCCAGTTTCCTCCACCAGTAAAACTGGCACGTCCGTAAATGACCTTAGCTGTTGATCGGACAATTAGCCTATAACACAAATCATATTGTGTAGCCTACATTGATTGTACGAAGTCTATAAGTGCTAATTGAAGAAGTTCAGTGTTGCTTTAAATACTTGCTATCACTGCAAGGTCCTGCTTGATAAGCACATTATTTATATTCTTTGTTGGAATCAGAATAGCTAGTTTACATTAATTTTGAAGTGGCAACATAAATTATTCTGAGTCTCTTGCTAGTGAAAGCTTTTGACCAACATATGTCGGTCTTTTTAATCTCCATATTGTAAACTATAGTCTAATGAGTGTTCATAAAACCTTAAAGTACTTGAATTTTATAGGTGTGCTTTATAAGTCCTCGTTATTAAAATTTACCTAGAAAAACCTTTCAATTTTTCAAATAATTAAAATTTCTTGAAAAGTCTTTCAATTCTACATTAGCTGCAGCAATATGTTCAACAAAAGCCAGTAATTCAGAGAGTAATATTGCAAAATAATAAAATCAGCCATGTTATAGCAATCTGATATAGCCAAATTCCAGAGGTTGATTCTGCCTGTTTATTCAATGAACAAAACAAGTGGTATGGAAAATATTAAGCATTGCAAGTCCTTCAAAAATGAGTAACTATTGCCTTGAAATTCCTCTAAAAGTTCTTGAACTTTCAGTCTTTGACTGAATAATTCTATTCAAACCCTGTAGCAGTTACGTAGTTAACATGAGCTTTTCAGTAAGTAATTCCATATCACCTTATGAGAATCAAATGTATCTGTGTTAAATATAATCTCTTTATCAAACACAGGGGAATTCAGTTAAACTCCCAGAGGAAGAAAACACTCCAGAGAAGAGAGTCAACAAGATCTTTGAGATAATGGACAAGGTATATTCTTTAAATAAAACTCTTGTAACAAAACAATAATAAAAAAAATCATAAATTAAGGCCATAACGGAAAACATCAGTGTTTCTAGTAACTTGATCCTTTTCAGAGAAGCACTGATAAATTTGAAAAAATTCTTTTAAAATAATAGATAAAGTTAAACTGACGTGTAAATTTCAGGTCACTTAAAAGAAGTAATATTTAATAACGAATAAGATGTACTTCTTTATGGTTCAAGTCAATTTAAAATAAATAAAAATCTGCAGTAATGGATGAAATATAATTTACGGTTAAAGTCAGTGATTAAAATATCTAGACTGGTTCTCTCCCTTTGTTACGCTGCTCTCTTTAGGCCAGGGCGGCGCTCTGCTTTACAAAGACAGGTTGTTAGTAACCATCTTAAGTAGGTTTTCCTACTCCAGCGATATGCGCATATTTCATGTGACTTTGTATAGCCTAGCGCGGCCCTGGCGGAGAGGGAGCAGCATAACAAAGGGAGAGATCCAGTCTATTAAAATATCAAGCAAAAATCTTTGTGATAATGAATGAAATGTACTACTGCATGGGGTTCAAGTAAGTGCAACTGAATAACTGTGGTCTTTGTATTGTGGATAAAGTTACGGTAAATACTTGGCTCAAGTCAATTATAATGATAATGATTTTGCTCATATAAAGTCTCTAGCTTGTTTTGATATCATTTTAATGCACTTGATATATTCAGTTTGAAAAATATTAAGTTTGAAACTTAAATTCATTTCATTGTATTTCAGAACAAAGATGATAAGCTTTCGTTTGATGAATTCTTGGACGGCTCTAAACGAGATCCCACCATCATACAGGCATTGACTTTATACGATACTAGTAGTATGACATAATGTCTACTTCTGTTACTATATTTAAACTTTCCATGACAACATATCCTACATTTCCACAGTGGACCCATCCTTGCTTTTATGTTTGGACCATCCCATTTATTTGTAGGGTTAAAGTGGTATGAATTACAAGTGTGATCTATATTTTACTCATTTGTGAGTTTTGTGTCATTCTGTTTACTTTAGCAGCTAGTATTCAATTATTCATTCATTCATTCCTACGTTTAGCTAGTTGTTCGATTTGTCACAGAAGAAACATTTGACACTTCCGTTCAAGGAAGGGAATTGTAATTGTAAAATCAGTTGTTACGTTTTATAAAACAGGATTCGCCCAACACTTACCATTTCAAATGGAGTATATATGTACAAGCAAAAAAAGGAACAGCTAGTATTTTACAAAATAATATAGGAACATTTTAAATACATGTAAATAAGGTTATTTACATGCAAATGGATTTGCAAAAAATGTTCATTGTACTTCACCGAGAACAACTTGGTCCAAAAGATTAAATGTTTACATTTATACTATAACGTAAAACTTGCCAACCATTATCAGTTTAAAAAAAAAAATCAAAATTAATCAAGGATCTTCATTCTCAAATAAGCAAGAGTTGTATTGGTTCCTTAATTGGATGAAATGTTTCAATAATCTGGAAAATAATCAAGAGTTTTCAATTTTAACTAATCAAGAGTTGTGGTTCCTTAATTGGATGAAATATTCATTAACGTGTGAAGGGGTAAAGTGATATGAAAATTACTTGTGCTTCTGGTTGTTGCTATGCCTCGCCCCATGTCTTGTGAGATGAAATTCAACAGTTGCTTTATACTTATAGAAAGCAGCATGATAAAGTATTATAATAAACACAGAATGTATAAGAAACATTTGTGTCGGACTGAAATGAGAGCTCCATTTTCAGTTCAAGTTAACAAAAGATTCCAACACATAACATCTGTTTATTAAAATGTCTGCATTTAAACAATAACTGAAATCATTGCAGTGAAGGAAATCATCAATAGGAATTAAAACACAGGAATTAATCAAGAAATAATTGAATAGCTGACATTAATAAGCAAAAAATAATTAAGAATTGATCAAAGAAACAAAATGAGTAGCGAAAAACGTATGTATTAAAGACAGCTCTAAATCTTGCCCTAAACACTGTAAACAATGTTGACATTTAATTTACAACTGATAAAACAACATTTTAATGTGTTTTACCATTCAAGTTTTAATTAAACTTGAACTTTACATGTAAACTTAACTTTCACAAAATGGAAGGTTAACACATTGTCTGATTGGTCAACTAAAAAAAGCCTACAAAGGTCACTGCACATGACCTTCAATTGGTTGTTGTCAATCTGTATTTTGATAAGATAGACAGTTTTTTTTGTGAATTATAAAAGATTATTTAATTGTTAGTAAGTTATGTGTTTAAAAGATATTTTGTATTATATATAATCCTTGAAATGTGTTGACCACATCAATCATTATTATGTACAAAGTATTGGTTATTTAGTATAAATTGTTACCTTTGTATATGTGAAATTGTGTTTTATTTAATTTAATTTATTGAAAGAGATGTTCTTTGTCATGTTTTAAACCAAATCTATGAAGAATGTATTTGTTTGTCTATACCTTATTTATAAATCTTGTCAGCTTTATATTTCCTAGTTAGTTAGTTCTGATAACTAGTTAAGGCTATTTATGGAGACCTTCAGCTTAATGTAAGTTGCTATAAAGAAATAAAGTTAAAACAGTAACTTGATTCATAACAATCCAAATGTTTAATACAAGACGTTTTTACTTTTAGTATTTTTTACCAATTAATGAAATATATAGCTGAATTGTTTACTAATGTTTGGATGCCTAGAGGGATTATAGCAGAAGGTATAAGCTGTGTGTGATAGCTTGTCTTTAACATGTGTTTTATTAAAGATTTTATATGACATTTTTAATTGAGGTCAATGAAATAAAATAAATTATGTATTTTCCGGTATTTTAAACATGTCTAATGTACATAGACCATCACTCTACCAAAATGATTCAATAGTATGTAGTAAAACTTGCAAGATCTTACTGATATTACATTGGACATGAATATTGAATTAAGTAATCCGTTTAAACAAGTGTTGACCTACTATGAAGTACATACTTGCCAAGTCTCCCTATTTTTGACCCTCATTTTTGCCTTTTCATATCTTCAGTATATTCCATAAATCTTATTTCAATATCAAATCAAATTAATAGATTGCACGAAGCAATAGAAAGTATATAATTTTAGACAAATACGGTGCATTGTAATTACTTTTAGACAATTTTTTAAGATTAAGACTCTTGATACCTCCCCATGAGAATTTTGAAAATTTATCAAGTATGGAAGTAACATTGTATATAAATTGCATTTGATACCTGGGGGCCACCGTGGCCTAGAGGTTAAAGTCACCGACTTTTAATCATAAGAGCCTTTCACCTCCTAGTTCTATTCCTGTCTGGGGCGTACTAGTGTGAGAAAGTTGCCAGTGACTTGCCGTAGGTCGGTGGTTTACTCCAGTTTCCTCCACCAGTAAAACTGGCACGTCTGTAAATGACCTTAGCTGTTTAGCGGACAATAAGCCCTTAATACAAACAAACAAAAGCATTTGATACCTTATAAGGTCTGAAATAAATATGTATCTGTTATTAAATCACTATTGTAGGCCTTCACTACAGTTTATATCCTTTTAATTATGTACAAATGTAATAGTCTGACCATTTTATAAACAACACTTTACCTGTTTTAGCTAACTTATAAAATTATGCATCATTACATGTTGGTGTCTGTATTATGTCAATCCATTAGCAACAAGAAGACATCGTTGTATCATTTATGTACAATTAGTACAGATTGTTTAGACAAAAATTATTAACAGTTAGTACAGACTGTTTAGACAAAAATAATTATATGCAATGTTTCCTGTTGTATGGTGAAAAGAATAAGGGTGGGAAGGTTTTTAAGCAGTCATAATTCTTTTAAGAATATTTTTTTCATAGAATAGAGACACCAGTACACTGTAGTGTTGTGAAATAAGAAAGAAAGAATAGATATAATATAGGCCCCTTTTAAAGTAGACGCCCCAAGAGTTTAATTATTATATTACGTAGGATATGTCAGGACACAAATTGTGTTTTGTTTTTGAGATGTTTGTCTTGCAACAAGAAAGAGAATTCTTGTGTTTTCACTTTCACTTCTAATTTTAGATTTTTGTGCCTACCAGAAACAGTTATAATTTATTTTTGGTGACATCCACTGTTAAATTAAAATAAAAAAAGTCCTATCCTTTATAACCTTTGTATATGTAATCTCTCAAAAATTATAACAAATTATCTACCTAAGGTGATACCCCAATTTTTTATAGAGGTGAAAGCAAAAACACAGCTAATATTTCATTTGGTCTTATTTCAACATATAAGATGTTTCAGTTGTGTGTCATGTTGTCTTCTTATAAAATATCAATCAATATCAAGTTGTTTGTGTCAATTTACATTTCAGATGATCTATGCATTTTCACTGTGTATATGCTCAAGTTTGTATGCATTATTGAGTTTTTGCATTGTTTTTTGTAATGCCCATGTACATATATATTGATTGTTAGATTATATCTGTTAACTTGTCCATTACCAAAATGTTAATTTTTTTCCATATTTTTAGTATACATGTACTTCAAATCGATAGCTGTTTGCTAAATCAAACGTTCTTGTATTAATAAATCAAATTTAACAAAGTTTTAGCAGCGTATTTGAAAGGTGTGCTATGTCGGACATTACAGGCCTGTCTAATCATTTTAATGTCATATTGATTGTTGACCAATCAAAATTTCTATTTCAAGTATAAAAAATAGCTTTAATTGGTAATGACAGATTAGAGGGATTACATTTTGATAACCTGTCAAACTTCTTAATGCAAATTTACAACAAAGTTTTCATGTGCAAATTGTGTATGAGTGCAAAATAATTTTTGTTGCCCAATCAAAATTAATCCTTGAAAATCTTTAAAAACATAGCATTATAGGTAATGCCCTATCAAAATTTTACAAACATAGCATTGATTGAAAGGGTGGGAAAATATTTACAATTAATTGATTTGTTGCCATTTTTGTTATGCTTAATATTTGATTGGCTCTTTATCTTTCCTCCAAAGACCCAAGAGAATTAAATGCCCAAGATGTGCCAATATGCAAGTTCTGTGTTCTTTATTTAAAGCTTTTGAGCTGAAACCTCACAAAGAAAACTTATCTCTCTGGTGTAATGCTTAAAACAAGAGCTCAAAATATTGTTGACATGATAATTAAAGACTAAACGATGACCACTACTGGGAATGAAAGTCTTACAGATTGGCTGATTTTCATTATATAAATCAATTCATAGAAATCTTTCCCATTTATGCAAAAATCAGGATAGTTCAATTATATCGTTTTTGAGATATAAATGTTTTAAATTTTGGTGGGAAAAGAACACCATCAGAAATATAGAGGTCAATGGGCAAAAAATGTCCAATGTATTATAATGGAAAATGCCACAGGTCAGTTACAAAAAAAACTAGGTACCGGTAAATATAGAAATGTGAGTAGCACACATCCTTTAACATGCTTGCTGAGTACAGAATAATTTCTTTTCAAAACTAATGGATCAAAAAGGACATGTACATTGAAAAAAACAGCATTCCTTGATTGCAATGTTTGTTGTCAAAATTATATTACCGGTAATAAGGTAATGGAATTAGATCAAACTGTTATTTCCTTGAGGACGAATGGAGAGATCAAGCCGTTGTTTACCAATGCAGACCAGTCTTTTTATGAGGTTTCTATGTCCATGATCCATTTATTATTGAAATACATGTGTTGGTGGTTTCAAATAAAAACCTTTTTATCTTATAAACTTCTCTGTGTTATTTTATTATATAAATCGAGAAATTGTTCATTTAATTGAGGTTTAACATCCTTTCAACACATTCAGGTCATATCGAGACAGTGTCAGTTTGTCACAGTACACACTTATGGCAACTTTATAGTGCTGTCTCACTTAAATATCACTTTAAATTGCAGACACATTGACATGTTTAATCTGACATTGATTTATACTATGAAGTGATTTAAATTTTCAAGAAATAAGAATTTTCTGTATTATATATTTTTTTCACAATTGACTCCGACTGTAGAAATCAAGTGTTCTTTTTGTGCTGTGGTACAGATTAAGTTACAACACAGTTAATCCTTTGTTCCAAGGAAATTTACCTATATCTTTAGTTCATCTGGACAAAAGGTCTATAACTTGCTGATAGTTTTGGTAAATGACAAACAGATGTACAGGTACAATGAGCATGAGGATCCTGTATGAATTTTGTTAAAAAGAAATACAAAAGACAGGCAAAAGTAATAACTGACGGGCGGACAAGGGCCATAATCAAGGATCATATACAAGATTTCCGTGGACATAATATAATAATTGTTCAATTGTCCCCAGAATGTGAACTACCCTTTCTTGTCAAACACAAGTCACTACATAGTTGACAAACAGGGCAATTGGGCTCACCCCAAATAAGGAAAAAGAACAATCAAGTAAAATTGCTGCTACAGTAAGTATCATTTGCCACATGCTGGCTTTGCTCTGCTTGTACAATCAAGAACAGCCAAAATTTCACACAGTGAAATGCAGTTATCATCTGGAAACTAAGTAAAGTACAGACAGATGGAAAGGGCGAACCTAGATTTACAATTAACACTCGCACATCCTTTGAATCTTTGTTTAGGAAGTATAACTGGGTACAAATGTATCTTACAGGTAATCCCCATATCTATCATGGTAAATACCTTTAGAGTAAGATAGCCCATTAAAGTATTATTAACGTTTGTTTTATAGGGGTTTAACGTCCTTTCAATTCGTGTCTAGGTCATAACGAAAGGGAGTCTGCTTGTGGCAGTGCACACTTATGGCGACTTTATAGTGCTGTCCCACTGAAATATCACACCACAGACACACTGACATGATACTTCATTCGGTCACATTATCCTGTTACCGAGCCAACCAGTCCTTCTCCTACCCAGAAATGCTGAGCACTTAGCAGGGGGCAAGAAGATAGCCAAATTTTGGTTTTGACACAGCTGTGAATTGAACCTTTTTGCCTATCAGCACAAAGTGAACTCAGCCACCGTGCTGGTAATTAAAATATTGAAAAAAACAATAAATACATCATAGATTTGTTTATTAGAGAAAACAAATTACCAGCTATTTTTAAAATCATAAAAATAGCCAATTAATTTTTAAAAAAAATATTGATTACAAACATTTAACGAAATGAACAATGTATATTCTGATTTTTATAACATATCCTGTACCTGATACATACTTAACATATATACATAATATCCAAACTCTCAAATTAGCCATACGTAAATAACAATAGAAATTCTTATTTCTAAATTTTACCATGATTTGAAGACTGGTTACCTCCCCTACACAGGGTACCAGTTTACAATATAAACACATTGTCTGTCAATCAATCCACTGATTTTGATGACTAACATAATTTCATTGAATACAGAGTCACAGTGACCTACTTTTCATTCTGTCAGTAGTTGTAAATTATTTATTAGTAACAATTTGTAATGTGTTAATTAGTGAAATGCACAAGATTTTACAGATCTTGGTTTGAATAACTATTTTCAAAATTGCAGAAACAGTAAGATAAACTGTATTTTGATGCCAAACTCTCTTTTTAACACAAACACAAAGATGATTTACTTAATAATGCAATTCAAGCATACATGAACAAGATATGTAACATATTAATATATTAAGGTCAGTAGATTGAGAAAATATGAATTTTCTGACTAATAACGGTAATATAATTCATATAAAACTAAAAGATACTTAATTTCTATGTTCAATCATAACATTCCTGGTACCATCTATAATTTATATGATTTTAAAAACATAGGCTGCCTAGGAATTGACAATTTCCTGAACAAAAAATAAACACATGTTTTGTGGTTTTGATTTAATTAGATATAAATATTCAATAAAGAATCAAGTTCCTCTTAAAGTTTAATGATAAATTTGATTTTTCATAGCCGTCTCCCCTGACATAATTTATTCTTAGAAACATAGTTGTCTCCCCTTAGAGATGAATGTGATAACATAATTTATTCCTAGAAACATAGTTGTCTCCCCTTAGAGATAAATTGATAACATAATTTATTCCTAGAAACATAGTTGTCTCCCCTTAGCGATAAATTGATAACATGCTTTATTCATAGTAAAAAGCTATAGTTCAAAAATATTTTCTCTTTCTCCTGGTTGAATTTAATATTTAAAAGCATTTTCACAATCAATTTCAAAGCAAGACTGATAGAAACTTAAATATATAACTAAATATATTTAACATTCACAAGGAATCATATTTATACATCAACAGAAACAACATGGGTGCACTACAAACAAAACCTTAACCTATTGACCCCTAAAGTCACATTAAGATTCTTCCAAAACAATGAATTGCATGTACTGTCAAAACCCAGGGGTGAATGAGTTAAAACAATTGCATAACAACTAACAAAGCACCATAAAACAGTTCCACAATCACTAAATGAAATAATTAATAATTCTGGATAAATGTTGGATTTTGTGCTCTCAAATTGTTTGCCAATATGGACAAAAAGCAACAAAACTGAAATGTATGGCTACAGCTAGTGGGATCTTTAGAATATTTTTGTTGCACTTCATTTGAAGTAATGACATCACAATTTTCATATTTGTTACAATCACTTAAAATACACATGACGTATCATTAAATCAAAAGACTTGCAGTGGTGAATCAATTCATTTTTTAATATAATGTTATCCAACTTTAGTGTTGTATAAACCTTAATTATACAAGCTTTAAGACAGTCAGACTTTTGTTGGGTTTTCAACTTTCAACTGAAGAAAAAAATGTGCAACTTATTTGAATCTTGTGACAGCTGTTTTGTTTCAGACATTGTAAAATCGTAATACAGTTGCATGGATATTTGCAATATGGAGGGAAATCATTAAAAAAAATTAAAACCAAGCTAAGCTAGAAACAGTAAGGAGTTCTTGCAGCTAATTAAGGATACTTGAGATGTTACGGTAATTTTTTCAAATCTTTACCTCATCGGTATATTAACTCAAAAAGTATTCACAATAGACCCAATAAAGTATGTATCATTAGAAAGCATTCTTTATTTTCTATCTTAATGCATGATTTTTAAAAGTTTAAGACATGACATTAAACAATAGAGCTTATTAAGTGAGTTTTTGACCACGTCCAGAAGGTCCCAATTTTCTATAATACGGTTAACCCTAGAGGGGCCTCAGTTTTGCATTCTATTCTACTAATGTTTATCTAGAAAAGGGTGTCTAAGTTTTTCTGTTTTGTTCTTCATTTTTCAAACTAGAACTAATCACCTACAAAATTCTAATTTTTCTCGCGTCATTAACTCCTTTTGAAGTTTAAAAGGTCACTTCTTTATCATGAAACTATATATCACAGAAGAAGAAACTGGGGATGAAACGGACACTTAATTGACATTTTTCAAGTGGAGGAAATCATAGTTTTGTGTAAATATTGGCCATAATTTCAAAGTTTGGAGCACAACATTTAAGACTTCTATTTCAACAGGGATTTCAATAAGTCTTGCAGCATATCCCAACTTGTGTACTATATCAGAGTAGAGATTTTGATTTAATTATGATAGCTAAGGAACCACCTCTACATATCTATAAAACAACTATGTCATGAATTGGGAGCAAGAGTTGTCTGACCAGTGATTTAAAGGTCAATCTTTAATCAGGATAGCAGTACCACATCAATGGCCAGTGGGAATACATTTGACTGTCATGACCATTGAACAACAGCATTAATGAGATAAAAATTGCCCCTGTCTGTATGCAAGCTCCCAGTTTTATTACTCAACGTGGATAAGCACATGCATGGCTATGTTTACATTTCATTGAGTTACATATATATAAATATGTTAATACATGTACATGTAACTTCATCATGCTTAAAGATATAAGAAAAATTGTAGCAATATATTTATGTTAAAATTATCAATATGCACAAACCTATGTAAACAAGAGGCCAATCAGGCCTTAACGTCCATCTGGATTGGCGTTTGTATTCTTTTGACCCTAGGGTCAGGCTTGAACAAACTTGGTTCTCCATGCCATAAAGTTACTACATACCAAAGCATTAAGCTCTAGGCCATGCCATCTAGTTTATAAGAAAATTTTGGAAATGTTGTCAAATTTGCCCTTTCCACCAAAGCCCCCTGGGGGCAAAGCCCTATCATTTGAACAAATCTTAACCAACTGATCCTAAGGATGCCTTCTTCAAATTTTGGATGAAATTTGTCCAGTTGTTTTGGAAAAGAGGCAAATATATATAAAAAAAAAAGTTCTCCATCCCCTAAAGTTCCTACATACCAAAGCATTAAGCTCTAAGCCTTCTAGTTTATAAGAAGAACATTTTTGAAATTTTATCAAATTTCCCACTTTTGTTCCCCCTATAGCTAGTGGCCGAGCCCCTTCATTTGAACAAATCTGATTCCCCTTCCCCTAGGGATACTCTCAAGTTTGGATTAAATTTGTCCAGTGGTTAAGGAGAAGAAGTCGAAAATGTGAAAAGTTTATGAAGGACAACAGACAGAAGGACAAGGGACGGGATTTGTATATGAAAAGTCCACCTTGGACCTTTGGTCCAGATGGACTAAAAAGTGAAAATCAAGAATGTGAAAAAAAACGTATCATAAGCCGACACATTTAGTATTATTGAATATATTAGTGATCCATTTAATTTACTGTTGTCCAGAAGACTATGGCACACTTAATATATGAACTTCCTAACATATTTATGTATTAAAAGTTCATTAAAGCCAAATAGCAATTAATGCAATAATCAAAAAAATTCAAAATTTCCCAGTTACCTCCCTTTAAAGCTAGATTAACACAATACAAAGGTACAGATTATTTACCACATATTACAGCAAATGATAAGAATTAACCATAATGATACAACTGACTGACGATCTACGAGATCAGTACCAAAGAGTACCTTTCCTAAATTGTGAACATAGCAGTAATTATCCAGCAAAGAATAAAAATATACTCTTGTGTTTGCCTTGTTGGCAAAAAAATATCAATCAAATATCTTTTTAGCAGTAGACATACATACTTCATGAATAAATAAGGCCCAGCTGAACTAAAAATCCTGAATCTTTGGTATCTTTGGACAGACAGACAGATGAAAAAGTCAACACTTATCGCCCCAAAACTAAATTGTACAGGTGGCATACGAACACGAAATACTCCAGCTATAACTATACAGCTTATATTAAAGCAAGCAAAATATATGAGGTGCTGTTCCACTCTAACATATATACTTCATCTTTAAATTTAATTGTAACATGTACTGGGTACTCCTGTTAATATAACCAGAAAGCGGTTTGCACATTTAATTTTCTTGTCAGACAAACATATATGTCAACATGTATATGCAATTCAATAGTTCCAGTTAAGAGAATCTAATTCCTATATATTTAACAAATTCATTGAAACAATCGTATTAAACAGAATAATACATAAACATCAATAACACAATTATTTTTTGTTTAAAATTCGTCATTAACAAATGGTTGAAATCTACAGATTTAATATGTATAACAATTCCCACATAACTTAGGCAAAAAAAAAATATGCTAGGTTCTTAGGCCCCGCCGCATACCTTAAATACTCGCCGCGTTGGCGATTTTTTCGAGAAAAAAAAAACAAACAAAAAAAGTTGTCATGTGTTCTACAGCAGCAACTGGCCATGCACCATGATTATATCTGCAAGTTCTGTACTTTTTGTTTGCACTAATAAACTAATTAATAATATTATTAAATGTTCATCAGAAAAAAATTCGTCCGAAAAGACTTTAAAAAAAAAAGCCTCCCTCCCTCATCCAATTTTTAAAAAAAATTGGCCTGAGAACCAATGCTTTTTTTTGTATGGCCTTAGTTGTTATCCATTTACATGATATTTGACATTTCAACAGCAACATATAACACTAACCAGAAACGTTAACAAGTTCTTTCTACAAAATTGGAATAATTATTAAAAGTAGACTATATTCGCAAGGATTGTGTTGCTTCAAGTCAAAATAAAATTCCAGCCTGTCACATCTGATTCATCAAATACATGTTGTATTGTATGTGATCCTGAGAACCAAGCAGTTAACGATGTCTCATCTAGAACTCAATAGTATTGAGGTTTTGTACCATATAGGTGCACATAAAATCTAGAGTAAATCAACACAATTGGGAGGATAAGTTCTGTTCAAGATATTCCTTACAAGACTAGTAATTACAGAGTAGCGTCTCTTGACTAATTTTCATAATGTTGACAGAGCAGTCTCCCTTGACTACTTATTTTGCCATATCATTTATCACAAACCATTTACAACTTCAATAAACTAGAAAGGTCTTGCCAGTTATGCTTGAATCACAACGTAGTAACAAATGTATTAATTTATCATAGACAGCACACTTATTATACGAAACACATCCATATTTACTGAACAATGTTTAAAATGTCCTGCACATTTTCTGATGAAAATTCTGAAATAAAAGTTTTTTCACCAACTTTTAATTTCATAAAAACCTTCCTTAAAAATATCAATAACACTTTTATACATGTTTATATGCACAATGGTGAGCAACTAATTTAAAGAGATCTTTAATGAAGTGTTAATGTACATACATGTAGCACAAGCATAACCAATGTAACTTTGCAGATAATGATCCAGACATACAGCACCTTTTACCCAAATTCTACCAGACTTACCAGTCTATTTATGTACATTCATTACAAGGTACAATACTTCACTCACTTTGAGAAAAAGAAAGTATGCAAGACTTGCATACACAAAATAAACACATTACAAAACAATGTAACATTTAAATGATAATGGTGCCGATTAAATTTGTGATACATGTAATACATTTACCGAGTCTTTTGAAGATTTGAATCCAGCTAGCTCAAGTAAAAACTTCTTAAAGAAGTGATGAGAAAATACACACAAAATGTCTGATGACCTAAGAATGACAATGAACTGCTACATTGTACCTAGAGATACACACAGTATTAAACTAGTATTCTGGTGGTATTAATATATACTTAGAAGTTTCACCTCCCTCTGCGATAATGTGATCAAATAACTGATGTGGTGAACGTTTCCGACTTACAGAAAGGTACCTGTTGGCCCCGGTACCTCGACTGACTGTTTTTAGAGCATACCTGTATGCCATTTGATGAATGAAAGCTCTTTCAGTGTCGTCGAATTCCGGAGCAAAAACTAAGTCTTCCTGACTTTCAGACCTACAGTACTTCTCTATCACCTGAATAACTTTGTCCCGAAAGTCTTTAAAAGAGCCTCCAGTATTCATTCCTAGACCTTCGCGTTTCGTGATTTTCTGCATTGCCACAGCAACCGGTGTTTCCATCCCCTTGTTGCCGTCTGCACCTAATCCTCCCCCAGTCCATCCCATCTTCCTGAGCATCTCATTGCCTTTGTTGTCTTGTGGAATTCCAGATTCTTGTTGTAGCTCGTTCATGACTTCATCTCGAGTCAGACTCACTTTATCCGAATCAACAGCCTGCTTGATTTTGATTGTCCAACAGAATTTACGCAAGCATGACAGAGCCTTTTCGGCGGCAACAGCCTTTGAATCTAACTTACTGGTACCGAGATAGTCCACTATGTTCTCTTTCTCAAGGAACACACGACATCTGGTACCAGTGCTGTCCTGTTGGAACTCGTACTCCAACAAGGCACAGTTGAACTGAGCACTTTGATGAAGTATGTGCTTCGCGTTTTCACTCTCTGATGCGTTTAACGGCTCAATAATCAAGAAGCGCGAGAGGTCTCCATGAACTTGCTGGAATCTTGGTTTATTACACTGAACAAGCTGATCCTCATTAGATTCCCTATGAATTGGTGCTTTACTCGCCGTTGGAGAAAGCTGTGGTTCAAACAGACTCCATGCAGAGGGGAAATGTTCATCCGACCCTTGCAAAACCGCCAGACCGTCATTGTTTCTGGCAACTTTCAGGTAATGACGTGCCAACGTGCTGCCTGCTATCTCCACAGAATTTTGCTTTGCTCTCTTTTTGCTGGTGCCTTTGCCCAGTGCCATTTCAACGTTTTCACAGGTCAACTGGCAAGTGAACAAATGCTGACCTTTTGGTGCCGGCAACTCGCCAAAGACATAAGAGAACATCATCCTGCACTTCATGCTGATGATTGGCAGGATATCTGCTGGTTTGAAGTTCTTGTCCTTTTTCTTCATTTCGTTATACTTCTGAGCCAAGCTGAAAAATTTCTGATCTATAGGCATCATGAAATCAGCAAACTTAGTGTTCGTTACATCGGGATTAAACATTTTCACAGCCCTCAGCTTGTTCATTTTTGTGGGATCTTTACTGATCAACTCCTGTGTTGTTGTTGGAATCTTATTCTCCTCTCCTTTGATGTCCTGTTCTTCCATCTTCTTGACATCTTCGCTTTGTTTTTGTTTACCTTTTGTGTTCACGGCAGAGTCCTTTCCATTTGGAGGTTTGCTTACAGCATCCCTTGCAGTCTTATCATGTGGGGCTATATTATCAGTGGTGGCATTTTGAGCTTTGTCACCCGATTCCGGCTTTCCTTGGTTAGGGAACTGAGGTCCTATGAAGACTTGTTTACTTGGTTCTTGTGGTCGGTAACCCTGCTCCTGAGATATAGCAGCTGATGGTTTATTACCTTGCGTCTCTTGTTTAACAGCTGCTCCTGGTGGCAGATTTGCTGGTTGCTGTTGACTATTAACTGTTGTACTAGCCAGCTGCAATGTGACAGGTGATTGTGAATTGCTAGGTTTCTGAGCAGTGTTTGCTAGTGGCTCAGTCTTACTACTAGATACCTTTGTTGCGTTAGTCTGTTCTGTTGAATTTGCAGTTGCTTGTGACTTAGTGGCAGATACGTCTGGTTGTTTACCTGTATCGGCTTGAGGCTTTCCTTTAGATTCTACTTTGATAGCGGCCTTCTGAGGTGGACCTAACTTAAATGGTTTGATAGCAAGCTTTGTAGGTGTGACAGGTTCCTCTTTTGGAGGAGGATCACTAGTCGCACCTTTGGTTGGGGAGGGTGACTTCTTAATACCTATTATTTTCTGTACTACAACTGAAGATTTTTCACCGGTTTTCTTCTCCAAAATAAGTGTTTTCGAGGCAACCATTGTGCTATCTTGCTCGGCTGGACGTTTACGTGGATTTTCGGCTGGCTCCTTTGCTTTTACAAATTCCACTTTTTCTACGCCTTTCCGTCTGGTTGTGTCAGCTTCAGGTAACTCGCTCTTGAGGTGTTTTAGCTGCTCCATAACACTGGGTGGATAACGACAGCCGTAAACCTCGGAGTTGATATAACAGTTTGACAAGCACAGCAGACGATACACCGGGAACTTGTCCTTGTGTGCCTTCAGGAACTCCTCTCTCATACGCCATTCTTTAGCACTCTCGTAAGGGTTTCTAAGACGATTCAAGTCAAAGTTCTTGGCGGTGGTCATCTTGAAGATAGCTTCTGAAAAGAAAAAATATAATTAATATAGTTCATACTATGTACAAAGAACCCATAAAACCAACTGTTTGTTTATTTGTTTTATTAACCAACATACTAGCATTTTTATTTTTATTGCGGTCATTCCATATATGGTAGTGTATACCTACTCCATATTGTGAATAGAGCTGTAACCATACATTGGGCCTTCGATTCTATAAGTATCTTGATATTTGATGTTCTATTCAATATTTTTGATTAAATACATATTTTACTCAAAATGTTTGATTAATTACATATTTACTTTTTTACTAACTCGCACATTTTTCATTTATTTATATAACCAATTTGTGATTGTAGAGTTATAATTTGTATGTTATGTTGTTGACATCGTTTCTAATAAGCTGCCAGTCTGGCCTTTACGTCCATCTGGATGAATTCTAATAGGCATATAAGTATATTTTTGGCATTTGAATACTTTTGACCCCAGGGTCATGTCTTGAACAAACTTGTATCCCTATGCCCTAAAGTAACTACATACTAAAGCATTTAACATTAGCTAGTTAACATTAACACAATGATACACAATGTTCACGATACGATACATATAATGATATAGACTTGCGATACGACACGATACATTTAACGATATAGACTTGCGATATGATTCGTTTCACGATACATTAATGTCAAAAAACAGAAAGGAACAAGTCTTGGCAACATGCTGAAAGATTTTATTAAAACAGAAAATACCAAATACTTATTTATCATTGCATGAAATAAGGTCAATATGAC
>JAUMGZ010227542.1:0-11183 GCA_032359645.1 Pododesmus macrochisma
AATAAATGTATATTTGGTTCATTTTTCTGTGTGCGTCCAACGTTTTCTTATTGTTTGCCACTGTCCATGGACTTACGGCCTAGAATATCGTCTTGGTTTTTTTCGATTTACTACGTTATCCTAAATCCTACTTATCAAATATAGAACCACTTTTTAATATCAGACACTTTCTAGGCATCTGTATTTAATTGGGACCAGCGCGCTGGCCCAGTGGTTAAGGCGTTTTCTTTGTGCTTGTAGACTGTTGTTAATATCCCAGGTCGTGAGTTCGAATCCCTGTCGCGTCAAAACCTAAGACGTTAAAATTAGGAAATCGTCTCGCCCCATGCTAAGCTATCAGCATTACTGGATAAGAGGAGGTCTGGATGGCTTGTTGTCAGGACAATGTGACCTAATGAAGTAGCATGTCAACGTGCCGGCGTGATATTTCAGCGAGACAGTACTACCAAGTTGCCATAAGTGCGCACTGTCACAAGCAGACACTGTCTAAATATGGCCTATACATGAGTAGTTAGAGTGACGCTTAACCCCAATAAACAAACAAACAAACAGTAGAGTGATTCGGCACTATATATCCGTAATTTCTTATATATTCCAAACTCAAGTCAATACTTGTTACAGGAACAGTAAATCGAAGAAATATTAAGACTTTGGCCATACTATTGCATATGTGGTATACATTGACTTAATTGAACTTCTATTTAAGTTTAATATTTTGCATTGAGTTCAATCAAAACACTCAGAAGTTATTAAATTTACCTGCTGCATATTGTTGGTACTAAAGGGTGTTTTTCTATACAAGATATATTATTTGGATATGTAATCCCTACTACAGACCAAGGAGGTGGTCTGTCATGAACAACAGGATATCGGTTATCTGACCAATGTGCGCATCATTCACTTTTGTTTGTGAACCATTGTGACAAGCAAGTTTTGATATTTTCGAAAACTCTAAAAAAAAAAAACCAAAAAAAAGCTCATGGTATCCCAGGTATGGTTAACCTGTTGTTGATAAAATAGCAATGGAAGATCAAAACAAATGCTACGAGTAACAAAACCTTCCATAGAACGAGACCCGTAACCAGTACACTTTACATAACGTGACACATCGTACAATAAGGGAAAGTTATTCTATTTGTATAGTCAATAATCACTTGTTGCTGCTATTTGCTGACATAAAGGCGATTTTTACTGCATGAATAGGGTGGGCTTGACAAATATAGTAAGTGTAATCATTTGTTGAAATATTACTACAGAGATTTATTTGATTAATATTTTATCGTCACTGAAATAATTGATTTTGTCTATGCTGTCTATATTCAGCCATAGTCACTAATGAGTATGTACATTATTGATTAAAGTGTGCATTCTCTCAATATTTAGGAATATCAAAGCCATCAAGGCATTGTTCCGAACAGGATCTGTAGAGAAGCATCAACCGTAACAAAAAACACATTTCAGCATTAATTATGCAAATTACAACAATAGAATACTAATCTATATATTTGGTGCTTTTTATTTAGTACGAGTCAAATTAATTATATTTATGATATTTTTTCTCAAAATTCAATTGTCTACACACAGAAGCAATAACGATCCTCAAAGTGCTGAAAACCTATATATTGTTGTGGCAAAACCTTCTTTTCAAACTTTAATGAATGAAACATTTCTATCGATACGTCATGGTAGTTGCCAGCTACCTTGAATAAAAATAAACTCATTGGTCAAACGTGTATTAGTCCCATGGGGACAAATATATACTGTTCCTTTGCAAAGTTGAAGTCATAATTACATGTACACCAAAAACGTATAATCATTACATTAGATTTATATTTAAATTTAGCAAGAATTACATACTACCCTCGCCAGCTAGTCGAACATAGCTGTATTCTTTATTGCATATATTTGTTGTAAATAGTTATAGAAGGGCTTTCCCGTAAAGATATCCTGTAAACAATGTATGCACTTCTCAATATAATTACAATTAGCTTTTTGATCAGCTCCCGATGCCGACACGCCCGCTTCACAAACCGTTTGTGTAGCGGGCATGTCGGAATCGAGAGCAGATCAAAGAACTAATTTTAATTCGAGTGTGCACTTGTCAACGTATCATAGAAATTAACATGTCAATAAGAACTAATTGTGTTTAGATATCACCATAAATAAGAAACAAAACCCGAGTACGCTTAATTGGTTTCCCTTAGAATTTGTACAATATAAAAGGTAACAAAATGACCGTACAATACAGTTTTAAACACACCTTTTCTTCAATAAACGATGTTCACATCTTCAAATTAAATCTAACAACTCTTCAAAGTGAAAAAAGATCCACTTAAATCTATAGCATTTTTGCGGCCTATTAATTTCTTGTTGTTAACAAAACTTTGGTAGCCTAATCAGGTGAAATGTTAGAACATTCACTCAAAGCACAACACAAGTCAAGCTCTAAATCAACCGTTATAAGTATAAAATTAAAATGTCAAGTTTATAATTTCCACTTGTTCTGTTGATGTTCTTGATTACTCAGCTGAGCACCCCTCAGTACTTTAACGTTGTACAAAATTTAGTACAGAGTATTTTTTTTTAAATATTCTTTTGTCATATACATATTTGTAAATTATTCATATTCGGAAGCGACTAGCAATATATTATGAGATTTTGGTGATAATATGACAAGTATTCAACACAACCATTAGAAAATATTGGTCTTTCATCACAATATTGATTAAAACTTCTTATGGTAACATATACGTCTTTATATAATATGGCGTTGTCATATACCGAGTTGTTGCGAAATAAGCGCGGCGGGTGAAAGACGTGTAGCAGGAAACGATTACTCCTTCACTGGCGTCTGGTTTCGCGTGTGGTTTTTAAAAGAAGTTCGTTATGTTTCGTTTTCAGTTAATAATTGTATTTTTATTGTTTTAGTGTGTGAGTCTCCACGGTTTCCTTTAATTTGCTCATGTCTATGTTCATGCTTGATTCAAGTTTTGTTGAATATCGTCTCTGTTTTTTTTTCATATTTATTCATTTATTGACAGTTAACGTGGATTTGAAGCATTTCCTAATCTGGTAAAAACTGGATGACCCTTTTTATCACGCAATGAAATAAAAACTTTATTTAAAGGCATAGTTTGAAGTAGGATATAGGCATGTCCAGTTAGATCCAACGGCATATTGACATATTTATACTCATTGAGATTCTGCTTGTCATTACAATTAGCATGTAAAGTGCTGTTATTCTGCAGGTTAAATACAAATATTTAAACAGTTTTTTTGTTTTGTTTTATCAAGGTAAAGAAGCAGAAGGATTAATGGATTTACTTGAAGAAAACAATGTTTTGGTCTCCGTATTTGCATCGTATGATATTCTGAACGAACGTACGGACAGTATTGAAAAGTTGTATCAAGCATTCAGTAACGATGGTATTAATGTAACATTGCTATGTTCACTTAACAAAGTAAAGCAAATTATGCACTTGGTAAGTTTGATTTAAGACAACATAAAGCTAGCTTCATTCAATACTTTGATAAATGTGAGAATAATATCGAAAGTTATTCATCTTGAAAAAAAAATTGATTAAGAAAGAAGACGTGCTTCTGAAAAAGCGGGACTGGAAATCGAATAAATGATTATAAAACTAACTGCAACTAGCCTAACATTAATTACATCTGATTTTTAAGAAATTAATGCAAACAAAGATCCAATAACAACTGGGCACCCATTGGGCCGTAACGTGCATCTGATTGGAGTAGCGCTATGATTTCATTTTGGTATCTGATTAGTAAACAAATGTTTAACAAAATGTTCAATATTTAATTTCTCCTCTTTTTTTCAAATCCACTTGTGACGCCCCCTTGGGTCAAGCAAAATCTTTCGTAAAAAATAATGTTTTGTGGAGAAGTGGAAAACTTGTCAATTGAAGTTATATATGCTACAATGTCGCACTACACTACAACCCACTTGGTAACATATTTTTGACGTTATGGTCATTCCCTTGAGCAAAATTATTTCTCCATGCACTAAAGGTACTGTTTATATGTGCAACGATTCATTTGAAGTCCGTAAAGCTTATAAGGAGAAGATTTTTAAAATTGTGTCAAATAATCCCAAATTGTGTCTCCTAGTAGCGCTCCTTGAAGGTCCAAGCTATCACATTAGACTGAAATTTAAACAAATATAAATCTTCTTCCCCTCAGGATATTTCCTCTTAGTTCTGTTAAGTTGAAATTTTGCTATAGAGGTTTGGGACGAGAAGTGAATTTGTTCAATTTTGATTCCAAAACGCGTAACCTATTTTGACCCCATTGTTACATCTTCTTCAAACTTGGCTTTATCTCCGAAATTATTACACATAAAAACATTAAGCTTAAGACCTTATAATTGTTTTAGAAGATTTTTAAATTGTGCCAAATTGCTCCCATTTTGGTCTACTAATAGCTTCCCTGAAGACCAGGCCCCTTTATTTGAGCTTATATGATCCCCTTTCTATAAGGGTGCTTCTTCTTAATTGTGGTTTTTGGAGAAGAAGTAGAAAAAATGAAACATTAACGACGAACAGCGTTTGTATTGGAAAAATCCTCCTTGGACAAACACACAGATACAATTACAACACTAAAATATTCGACTACCTTACAATTTATGACGCTAATGTGTGCTGTTCAACTGATCAAAGTAACTTGGTATTGTATTGATATCATTCTGATTAATCTTTGGATCGAATATTAACTAGACTATGTCGGAATGATGTGACAAAAACCCCGCTGAATGTCACCCAGAACATATATGCTGCAATGTGTGTTCAACGACATGCTCTTCGGTGTGAGCAAACATTATATTTTCCAATATAACATGAAACATCAATGTTTATGTCCGATGACTGTAACGATTTTAATTTGGTCTTTTATTATCAGCAATAACGAATTTGTATCAGTTTTTGTTCATAGGGTAATTGAATTATATATTGGCGCCAATGTTTATTACCTTATTATTAAACAGATAATAGGCAAAGTGACCTAACAAAGCAGAATTAACAAACAATTTAAACCAATAAGTCTACTGTTTTGGAACCAACACGCACAGAAACAAACAAATACAACCGAAAGAGCCAAACGTCGTAAATTTATATAATTGACAAAATTTAAACAAAACCGGACAATACACTTTCATAACACTACACTTTATATTTATTTAAGATTAACACGTTTGACCACATCGAAAGAAACAAACACAAGACGGCGATACGGATGAGGTCCAGATGGCTTATTAAAACTAATAGTAAAGATCCTGATCTAGATCTTCTTCCGCACGTATTTGATCTAGACAATGTTGCTGTCATTTCTGCTGCGTATCCAACATACATCAAGGTACTTCCCATTAATTTTATTTTATATAAAAAAGAATACCTCTGCTGACATAAAACAATTAATAAAGGAATATAGATTGTCTTGATATTAAGTATTACATTAACGATTATTTACTTTTATGTTTTTTCAAAAAGTTTTTTTTCTATTATATGTTAGTTGGATTTCGAAATTGTAATTTGTAAAATTTACAGGAATGAGCTTTTCTTAATAAAATGAACGATCCCTCACTCCAATAGCCATATTGTGTATTTAACCAGTGTTTTGCAATTATCAGAACTAACTACAAAACAAATTGATTTGTCTTTTAGACCCAACGATTGACCTTTTGTTTTTTACATGATCGATAGAAATTTAAATCAACATTTTTAATGGAAGCCATTGTGATTAGAAAATACTTTTATTCTTTATGTTGTTCC
Organism: Pododesmus macrochisma; assembly: GCA_032359645.1. Classification (NCBI taxonomy): domain Eukaryota; kingdom Metazoa; phylum Mollusca; class Bivalvia; order Pectinida; family Anomiidae; genus Pododesmus; species Pododesmus macrochisma. The sequence goes on from JAUMGZ010227542.1 coordinate 5,784, forward strand.
GTGGTCATTAATGACAACAAAGGATGATAATGTATATTATTGATTATTTGTAGTTATATACAGATGTACAAATTGCCATTGTACTATTTAACGAGAATTTCTTATATAAGCATAAATTAAAGAATGGCCATAACACATGTTTTTTACACATAACAATTTTACATTTGTTTTAATTCTCTCATTATTGTGAACAGTTGTAATGATCGCATGCTATGTAACTCTATTTGATTTCCTTTCGAAGATTCCACAAATATTCAACATAACACACTTGAAAGAAACGGCGATGTACACAACACACGAAGACGGAACCGTGATTATGAGCTTTGACCCATCAACACTAAATACCTTAGTACATGTGTGTATCGCTTTTTAATGGTTTGTTTTAATTCTAAAATCTCTTACTGATATCGCGACAAAACAGTATGAGTGAAATCGACAGAACGAGAGACATTGACAAACAACAACTGTATCAGACAATATAGCACCAGCATGTAAGGAATTAAATTGATATCAAAACAATCCCCAAGACTAGTAATCTATGCGCACCGACTCAGGACACCAGGCGGTGTGGTTTAACCGGTTAATGAGGCCTCACCCTTCTCATATGAATGCTCAGTGAAGGCAAGGCAAAAGGAGGAAAGGAGGAAGTAAGCTGTTGGACAGGGAGAGAAGCGGCGACAGAAACAATCAAAAGGAACAAAACGAACAGCATAAAGAGGACGAACACATGTAACGGATCTTCCACCCACTCTTATCAAACTTTACATCGGTTATTTATCGTGTGGAAAATGTTTTAACAAAAACAAGAGAGAACGACTAGGATCAACATATCAAGGGCTATTGACATATAAACAAACATTTCATCAGATGTGACCGCAGAATGAACTAGCAAACTGAGACGGGCATTGGATGATGACGTCAAACCAACTTCGAAGTGGAAGAGAGAGAACCTCGCTCCGAAGCCAAGCTATAAATCAACCGTCACGGATGGATTTGAAGGGGGAAATCCCTAGTGCACGGGACTGAGAAAAACGTTTTTTCTTTTGTCTGGCCTTTAGCATTCTACCTTACTTTCTTACCTAAATTACCCTACCATTGATATACGTTCAGCCAGCATAACTATCAGGGTCATTGAGGCACTTGAACCCCCAACCTCCTCGTTAAGGTGTAGCATGTAGAGTTGTTTCTGAAACTGTATAAAAATGTTCTACAACTGTACTCTGTTATGAAAGCATGGTGTTGTGTGATCTGTGGACATATGTTATTAATAAAATAGTGAATATTATTTGGAAATGCAAACAAATATGATCATGGTGTCATGTGCGCAGTTACATTATTCAAAGCGGGTCATAATATTCAATTGCATAATACATTATCGTTATTTTTAATTTTATACTTGTGCGCATAATGTGCATTTCAAATATTTTTCAACCTGAAAATTTGAAAATAGGGGCTCGATAATATACTAATATTTAAAACTTATTTTGCTGAGTAATCAAGTAGTCTAGACACATTTTTAATGACATAAAACGTTGTACGATAGTTACTTACACTTGCACAATATTTTCCATTGATATAACTTGGTGTTTTAAACCCTGTTGTTTGGATCACGTTGTGCGTACACGGATAATATAAATGATACCTCTGCATTCTGATTCACTTGTTTCTTTATCAAATTTCTTTATTTCAGGATATGGATATTTGGTGTAATACCAGATCCAGTAAAATAACATTCAATGTATACTCATTATATTGGACAAGTATCCAAGGTCGTATGAATACGCTGAACGAGGGAAATTATCAAACGAAACGGAAGTTTCGTAATGTGTGCTCTTCTGGTACTTCGGTTGAATATGAAATAATACCTGACCTATTTCCGAATGACAACTATGGATTCAATGGAAGGAAATTCCTCCTAACAACTGAAGTGGTATGTATTGCAAAATAACACCATAGTTTGTATCGATTGTTGTGCCAATAGCGGATTTTTGTTTCAGTATTTTTATTGCGTAGATTCAATTTGTTAATCTAAAGCTATATATATGATAAGTAACATAAATATGTCAATTGATGAATGAAATAAGTTAAACCGTTGAATCTGATGTGTGTATATAACATTATTTTCTATTGTTCATTGTTGTGATATCATTGCCACTGTGTTAAAGAGTCTCAACCTCTTCAGGGAAGTTTGTGTTTTGATTCTCACTCTATACAGAGCTTTATTAGTGATATCATTGATAGGTTTTGTTACTAAGAGTGTTTAACACATCCACTCGGCCCTTTTTATAATCTATTCATTAGGCCTCTAGGCTTTCCTGCAATTAGTTCTTTCAATCACTTTGCGCTTTTTTTAATAAATGATAAACTCGGTCAGTCGGTCGGTCCGTTTGTCGGTCGTTCTGTCAGTCGGTTAGTCTTGGTAATATATTTTATATTAAATTACAATCATTTGAAACTTCTTACGATAATCCTTGCTTTGGATGTAAGGTATTTTTGATAAGTATTTTTCTTCCCTGACTAGTTTTTTCTTTTGTTTTTGGACTGGATGTTTATATACAAATCCAGCCAGTTTTTTCGCGTGGCTGTAAGTCAATTTAGTGTACCAATAATGTATTATTGTTATGGCAGTTCATGTATTGTGCATTCCGGAGTCAGGATTTAGTGTCAATAAAGTCTGTTTTTCAAAAAGCAAATTAACATTTGTGGCTTAAGGCCCTCACGAGATAAATTGAAAGTATGGTTTCTGCTGACCATTTTAACCACACATTTCAGTTGCGTTAGCGTCTTAAGTAGTTCCGTTGCAATTGGGGTGGATGGTCTTGAATATTTTTGTGACGTAGATTTATATTTGTTGTTATTGTCGTGTGGTGTTTGTGATGCTTTCATTGGTCATAAGTCCCTCTTATTCATATATCATTCTTTCTTAATGGTTTTATTGGCATTGTTGAATCCCCTGCTTTCAAGTGGCTTATCAATATTCATAGACTTTAAACGCATTTAATTTTCCATATTTACTTATTACTTACCCTCTTTATTAGCGTTTTATATAGATGTTTCAAACATTGAAAAATCTTGTTCTTGTTATTTTGTTGTTTTTATTTGTTTCAGTCAATGTCTTATTATTGTGTGTATTGTTTTATTTATTTGAATATTTGTATGTTTGAGTTTTGTTGTTTGTTCATTCGAAATGACGGCATTACTGAAATCTAAATAATTACTATAGTGGCCACCGTTCGTAATGAAAGAAACTACTCAAGGCAAAGATCACTACACTGGTATCGTTATGGATATGCTGAAAGATATGGCTCTATCATTGAATTTCAGGTATTGTAAGATATATCAACACAGATTTAATTGATGTGCTATGAGAACTGATTCTTTCTAATTTCACAACTGTTTTATTGTTTTCCTCCTGATTAAATATTGTATTGATAAATTTAGAAAAAAGTCTGTAATTTTCCCTTGATTTGTCTATGCCATTGGAGTTACAATTATTGAATACTGCTTAAGTAATTGGTCTGTTAATTCTGTGAGATACACACTGAAGGTGTTTGTTGTTACGGTATAAGAAAAACGCTTTTCAACAGTGTGTGTACTAAATACAAAAAAACACTTAGTCCTTGACAAAATCAAGGGAAACAAGGCAGTGGACAGGAAGGATCAAACAAATATTAAACTAGATCTTTCGAAAAACTTTCTAAGCAGGCTAGATATTGTTAAATAATATGTAATATGTTACTAACAATAATTATGTTCCATTTAATGGACAATGGTGTTTTGTTTATAAAATGCAGATTGCATATCCCTAAGAATGTGACGGTGTTTTATTTGAAAGGCTGACTTCCATTTGAGCGTTTATATATAGTCGCTGAATAATGAAGTATGTAATCAATTTATTTTTTGTTATTACATTCATTTTCTTTAGTTATACGATAGTTAACCCACCGGATGGACAATGGGGTTCACCAGATTCTAAAGGAAGATGGTCTGGAATGATTGGACAATTGCACAGAAAGGTACAATGCACCTTATATATTTTACTTTTATCAAAAAACCGAAATACAATCTGAATCATGCCTCCAAAAATTATAATATTCATAAGAGGAAAGAGCCAAACTCTGTGTGAAACATCCTCGTCCCGAATTCCATGTCTAGCTTTAGAGAAGCCATTAATCATGGATGCCCAAGAGAAGTTAAATTTAGAACAGACAAGACATCGGAAAATCAAAGTTGCAAAGCCAACGAAGGGTGATGGTAAAAATAACGATGATAATGATGGACAAAAACCTCACCCCAACAATTATATAAAAGTGTTCAGTCAAATGTTTTTAATATGCGCGCAGTCAAAATAAGAATTTTTTAAAAGTAATTTGATGCTACACATTGAATTCATAAAAAAAAATATGCAACATTATTTGTATTGGGTCTTTTAAAATAATATTTTTTAAGACAATATTACCAATATTACAATTACGAAAAACCAAGACAATATTCACAAGCTGTAAGTCCAAAAACATGGGCAAACAAAAGGAAAACGCGAGATATCACAGAAAAAATGACCAAATAAACATCACGAACTTCACAGTAAGAATTTCTTTCAAACAGATCATATACCCAAACTACTGCTGCTGAAAGTTGTTGAGTTTAATGTTGGTTTGTTGATGTCTCTGATTCCGTTGATTCCACTCATCCTGTTTCGATCTTGGTTTATTTGATGAGTGTGTTCAGTAATTTCAGAAATTTTTTTCTGTCCGACATTCCATTTATTCGAAAGGCTTTTCTAAGAAAATAATAACATATAATTCTATTTATGATTAACAGTGTGTATAATTTGATTTTTCAGTGTAACTTGTATTATTTCTACTCCTTGTTATCCGATTTTTCTCTACACTGAAACCATTTCAAAACTCATTCAGTTAAAGGTATTTAAGTTATGCTTGTAGATAGGACACTGTTTAGTCTATACCTGCGTAAAAGAAGTTAATACGAAAAACCAAAAACGATATCCATAAGCCGTAAGTCAATGGACATAGGCAAAACGTTGAATATATACAGAAAATAGAACAAAAATACAATTATAAACAAAAACAAGAAACATCACGAACTTCTATTTTAAAAAAGAAGCAAAACTAGATGTTCGCGATTGAGGAAGTGTTTCCTGCTACACATGTGTCATCCGCCTTCATGCAGTGGCCTAGTGGTTAAAGTCGCCGACTTGTAATCATAAGCCTTTCACCTCCTAGTTCGATGCCCGTTCGGGGCGTGCTAGTGTGAAAAAGTTGCCAGTGACTTGCCGTCGGCCGATGGTTTACTCCGGGTACTACGGTTTCCTCCACCAATAAAACTGGCACGTCCGTAAATGACCTTAGCTGTTGATCGGACAATAAGCCCTTAATACAA
>JAUMGZ010227553.1:0-11182 GCA_032359645.1 Pododesmus macrochisma
TGGATAAAAATGGTCCAGTGGTTCAGGAGAAGAAGTCGAAAATATGAAAAGCTAACGACGGACGGACGGACGACGGACGACAGACAACGGACGGGATTTGTATGAGAAAAGTCCACCTTGGACCTTCGGTCCAGAAGGACTAAAAACGCAGATCTTTTATTCAGTTTCCAACCAATAGAGTTTTTTTTGCATTGCATGCTTAATTAGAAATATATATGTATATATTAATCAGACTGAGTGTTGAACTTAATTGACCCTAAAAAGAGTAACCTATTTCAGACCCAAGGTGGCCCAGGTATTTACGGTACCTTGAATAAATTTGGCTCTCCCTGCATGTTACTATGTTTATATGCATGCGTTTAACCACAGAGCTTGATCCAAATGTTTTGGAGAAGTAAAAAATGTGAAAAGTAAACATATTTCCTATACTGATGGTGTTGAACTTTGAACCAGAGCATGCAACATATGCTTACCCTGAACAAACTTGGCTCTCCATGCCCCAAGGGCACTACATATGCATTAAGTGATAGGCTTTTTTGTCCGGTTTTTGAAATTTTGTAAAATCTACCCCATTTTTAGTCAGTTAATGATACCCCAATAGACAGAGCCCTATCATTTGAACAAATCTACATCATTCATTTAAATCCAAGGATCCTGTCTTAAACAAACTAAGTTCTCCATGCCCAAAATTACTACATATATACACACATTTAGCTCTAAGGGTTTTGAGTTTATTAGAATATTTGTCAAATTTTCCCCAATTTGGTTCCCCGAACAATGCCCATTGAAGGCAGAAAACCCACCATTTGAACAAATCTGAATTCCCAATCCCTAGGGATACTTTCTTCTAGGTTTGGTTGAAACTGGTCCAGTGGTTTTTGAGAGTGTCCAAAATGTTAACGATAACAGACTTGACTGGACTTCTATTGGAAAAGTCAACCTTTGATCTTTTCCATCCAGATGGACAAAAACTACATCAAAATGTCAAACCTTTTGAAGGAAATCTTAATGGCTTGCTGATATTACAGGTATATTGAAGTTATGAAGGAAATCTTAATGGCTTGCTGATATTACAGGTATATTGAAGTTATGAGTTACTGATCGTACACAACATTGTACGTCAGTGTCATGGATGCTATTGCGTGTTTGTCTTCCTTTACAAACGATTCATTAACATGTTGCTGTCAGTGGATTGTCTCTTCTAGATATTTTCAGTATTGATACTGGGAGATCCGAAAACATGAGGCCCATTGGGCCTTGATGTCCATCTGGTTGAAATTATATTATGATATTAGTTTTTGTTTAGAAGTCGAAAATATGAAAGGTCAACATATGTGATATAAGTATAACATTGAATTTTGGTTCCAAAACATGTAACCTATTTTTAATCCTGGGTCACACATTGAACAAACTTGGTTCTCTGTGACTCAGTGTTACTATATGTGCAAGCATTAAACATTAAGCCTTCTTCCAGTTTATCACAAGTTTATTGAAATCCCAACCCCCCTTTGGCCCCCTAGTGGCACCCATGGATGTTGATCACCATAATTTGTACAAATCTGAATCCCTCTCCCCAAGGATGCTTCCTACCAAGTTTGGTAGAAATTTGTCCAACAGTTTTAAGAGAAGTACAAAATGTGAAAGGTTAATGACGATGGCCACGGACAGTTTTTATATAGGAAAAGTCTACCTTAGACCTATGGTTCAAATGGTTCAAATGGACTAAGAATATATATATATTTATATGAGCATAGATCTATATCATTTTCTACGACCCTGTTGGTGTTTGTGTCTTTTACCTCTCCAAATGCATATCTATCAATGATTAAACAATAAAAGGACCAATTAGGCATACATCTGCCTGTACCAGTCTCCACATCTGTAAGTACATGTATACACAATGTTTAAATTTAGTGTATACACAGTAAAAATAGCACCATGCCATTAACATGCGTTTTGTGCGAAAACATGCTTAACACATGGTCCTCACCTAGAGCCATGGACAAAATCAAATGTCAGCAGAAAAAGAAAGTAAGATCTACTGAAAAACAAAGAAATTTTAAAAATAGATTTATTCAACCACATATTGAGAATGTTTGGCAATGTCAAAAGTACATTTAATTAAAATACATGCTTTGTGAACTTAACAAAATATCAAAGATAACAATTGTATGGCAAATTATTAAAACAAATTCCATACAATGTTAAAACAATATCTGTTGCTATATACTCATAAAAATAGGACATGTTAAGAAGTGATTTACTGAAGATTGTAATTCGATGTATGTAAGCGTGTGATAGTAAGGATTTTGGTCGTCATCTTAACATTATAAGTCTGAAAGTTTATTCTAATAACTAAACATGATGATTCATAGATGTGGTTTCAGCTTTTCAGTATCTATAACATATGTCAACATTCATATCAAACATCGGCCTCTAGTACTAAAACATTACAAACATTCTACTTACTACCTAAGGCTTATAATACATGTTCTCAAAAACCTAACTATTGGTGTTTTACACATGTTCCCAATACCTAACTATTGGTGTATTCAATGAATTACACATGCTTTCAATACCTAAGTACTGGTGTATATTTATACAAACATTCTTTTGTATACCTAAGTATTAGTGTACTAATTCATACACATTTTTCTAAATAATTAATTGTTGAGGTACAACAAAACAAAAGATAACTCTAGGTTAGAATTCTCGTTCTAGCAAGACTTTCACTATATAGCTACTTCAAATTAAAAGTCTATTTTAACATTTGCTCTGATTAACACTACATATGTAAATATGCACCACATATACATAAAGGATGAAAACACTCACACACATATAAGTATGATATGAAAACACTCGCACACACATACATACAAAATGAAAACACGCCCAGACAGATAAATGTGGTATGAAACACTCCCACACACATACATATGGTATGTAACACTCGCACACATAAACATATGGTATGAAAAAACTCCCACACATATGCATATGGTATGAAACACTCCCAACACATATATGTAAAGAATGAAAACACTCCCACACATACATGTAGACATACAGTATGAATACACTCCCACATACATTGCTACAGAATAAAAACCCTCAAAAATACTCCCAAGTGAACAAAACATGCTGTTATAATCACATCTTTATATCATAGAATAGCATAAAACAGCATTTCAATCAAATCTGATCTATGATCTATTATATTTACTTAACAAAACAAGTGAAAATGTATATTGTCAGTGATTAAATTTATGATCTACAATTTAGTTAATAAACCAGTTGAACTGTTACTCCCTGAACATCAGGGAGTTTATAAATGATCACTGGTATGAAGTAAATGTTGATAAATAGGATGAGTTTATGTCAGATAGAAAAACTTCACATTAATGTGACTAGCACAATTCATACACAGTCTAAAAAACATGAATAAAACAAACCCTCAAATTCAATAATAAATTAAAAGCACTTCAAACAAGCATATACATGTATATGGTATGTCCCCAGTTGGAAATATACTTTAAGACTTCTAAGAACCATAACTCTGGCAAACTTGAATTCCAAATGATCAAACTTGAGTATACAAGTAGCCTACAGCTACTTACACATTTGATGCACTTTAAACATAATTTATTAAAGACTATACAGCTACTGCTCTAGGAACAACATTTTATTTCTCCTAGTTTTGGTAAAGCATAATTCTTTATCAATATATCAATAATTGTAATACAAGTTAGTGTGGTAAAATTTAAGATCAAACAAACATCATTTGTAACAATCACACATCATTCTGTGGCATTTTCAAACATCAGAACAATATTTGGAGTCTTAATGTTTCCTGAACATGTCATGAAAAACTGACATTTCATAATCATGATAACACTTTGGTTAATTAGTTAAAACGTAAATCAATTAATACAAACCCATATCATCCATATCAAAATTCTTGTTTTTGTTATGATAATTATCTTATATTTTAGTCATTTTATTTAATTTTAGTGATTAATTTTGTTGATGATATGGTTGCTGAATGTACAAACCAAACACTGAAAGGTGCACCATAAAATTTTGTAAAGCAGTTAATGATACTATATAAATCTAGTTTTAGGTTTATACAGCCAAAATTAATTTGTACTAATTATAAGATCATTTTTAATAAACTCATATAATGTACTTTTCTAATCAATATTCACTTTCTTGTAAAATAAACAACTGAGTATATCAATAGAAAGCTGACATGGTATCCATAATATCCATACTTTATATTAATATCAGCCATGGATAGGAACACAATATAAACGATTCTACTGAATGTATATAAATAACCTCAGAGTTATGTACATTTCAATTTAGCTTAAAATTATGTACATAAAGTTACATGGTTTATATATAGTAGGTATTCTTTTTTCACCGATACATTACACGAGGAAACAAACTTTTTTTTAAGTCATTTTCAATGAAAGACACCAACATATTGATGTTTTGTATAGGTAGCAATGGATATGCATGTACATTAAACTAATACAGTAACCAGTGTTTAGACCCATTGAACTAATACAGTAACCAGTGTTTAAACCCATTAAACTAATACAGTAACCAGTGTTTAGACCCATTGAACTAATACAGTAACCAGTGTTTAGACCCATTAAACTAATACGGTAACCAGTGTTTAAACCCATTAAACTAATACAGTAACCAGTGTTTAAACCCATTAAACTAATACAGTAACCAGTGTTTAAACCCATTGAACTAATACAGTAACCAGTGTTTAAACACATTAAACTAATACAGTAACCAGTGTTTAAACCCATTAAACTAATACAGTAAACAGTGTTTAAACCCATTAAACTAATACAGTAACCAGTGTTTAAACTCATTAAACTAATACAGTAACCAGTGTTTAAACCCATTAAACTAATACAGTAACCAGTGTTTAAACCTATGTCATCAATGTTTCAATGCAGAATGTGTGTGACATGCTTTTAATGGTTTGAGATTTTACAAAGATACTGAAAATTCAAATGATGGACTATTTTCTGTAATTAGTTTTGAGTTACAAATTTTTTGGATATATTGTTTGTGTCTTTCCAATTTTTCTAACAAGAAAGTAGACATCTAGGTTTTCAACCCTCAGTTTTTACAAGATAAGAAAGTTAACATGACTGTATTTAGCCGTACAGCAAAGTTAACTGCATAACCGTGTCTAGCTACATGACTACTATAGCTGCATGACTGTGTTTAGTTAGCTTGTGAACTTGCATGACTGTGTTTAGTTAGCTTGTGAACTTGCATGACTGTGTTAAGTTAGCTTGTGAACTTGCATGACTGTGTTTAGTTTGCTTGTGAACTTGCATGACTGTGTTTAGTTAGCTTGTGAACTTGCATGACTGTGTTTAGTTAGCTTGTGAACTTACATGACTGTGTTAATTTAGCTTGTGAACTTGCATGACTGTGTTTAGTTAGCTTGTGAACTTGCATGACTGTGTTTAGTGAGCTTGTGAACCTGCATGACTGTGTTTAGTTAGCTTGTGAACCTGCATGACTGTGTTTGGTTAGCTTGTGAACTTGCATGACTGTGTTTAGTTAGCTTGTAAACTTTAGTTTTTACAGAACATAGATGATAACATACTGATTACCTACATGACTGTGTCTAACAATACTACTGTGCTTAGCTAGCTTGTGAACCTCAGTTCTAGTCTAATCCTTTACCAGAGGACACTGAAGATATATGTTGCTTCTTGTTACATTAAAGAATAAGTTTTCTCTTTTCTAGTACGCTGAGTACACAGACTGATATTTCTGTGAAATAGCACTATAAATATGTCAGCATTCTTCTGTTTTACAAGAAAACATAATCTCAAAAAAATGTGCCTAAAAATTCAAAAATCATGTCTAATTAAAAAGTCATGTTTTCATTGCTGCAAGTTAAATTCAATGTTTACACTTGAAAGAGGAAGTCTAAGGACATAAAACATGTTTTAAAACAAGCAAAAAGTAGCATTCAATGTATAAATGAATGCAACAGAACACAAGCTTTTAATAATTATATCAATACGAGTTACTTCCCTTGGATTCCATGTACATTGACAAAATATTGCAATTCATATAACTATTGCGCTGCATGAGTTAGGAACATAAAATAAGATTAGAATGGACATGTTAAAGTGTATTATATGTGGATTTATCCTATTCAATATAAATAATGTATGAAATTGATGTATGTTGGAGGAAGAAACCTTCTCTAAATGGCTGATGTGCTTTAAAATATTGGTTTTAAGTTATTAAAACATTTTATGTAATGAAATTAAACCGTTTAAATTTTTGTATAACTGAAGACTGTTCTATGTAACAAAACTATGTGTAGATGAACTGCTATGCTGAAAATTGAAATATTATGCATTTCACAATATCATATGGTGCTAAACTAATTGGTCCATGATGAATGAAAAGTTTCCAAGAGACATAAAAGAGGTCTGGTAACCTTGGTCCTTTTACAAAGAATTATTTTAAAATTTGATATCAACTTCATGATTTTAAAATTAGTGCCACACAAACTTAGAAAAAAAGAGAAAAGTTCAATAAAAATGTGACTTCATATCAATAAATCTATTCTTCATGTAAAACTTTGGATTAAAGCTTTATTTTGGTACACATACCTATTAAACTGTAAATCTACAAAAATACGTAAATTGTACGGGTTGATTATGTCATGAAGTTAAGTACATCTGCATGATTCAACAGTATGATTGGCCAATTATATTCATTTAAATATAATCATTTAGATTTATTGCAATAAAAGTGTGCACTACATGGCCAAACACACTTACCATATGTAATTATCATATTGAATTGAGATATACATTTATGATTAATGGTTTATTTAACTTAAAATTTCACATATAAATATTTGAATGTTTTAACATCTATGGTCAACAATCAATAACAAGAACAGTAACTCTGCTTATACAAAACATCACGATCAATAACACTTGATATAAACACAAACTTATGAAAATATCTGATATATACATATAAAACAACAACTCCTAACAATTCCATATACAATCTCTCTCAAACTTTATAATACTAAATGTTTTTCTAAAATGATAAAAAATGTTCAGGAAATATGAATGTCAAAGGAACATTGAGTCTATTTGTTCCCCCTTAAAATAGCATATTTTGTATATTTCATTCACAACTCCATGAACAAATTGAAACTATATTTTGTAGAGATATAAATCACATCAACAACTACACATGGAATGTGAAATTATATAATCATTACATTTTAAGATGGATGAAGGTCTTGATATATATATATATATCTATGAAGGGAGTATCGTTATAGGTAAACTAAAGTAACTAAATCTCAAGGTGAACACTCAAGTCTTCTGGTGATTCACTTAAATTAGCATTTTTCTAGATAATGAAATTATAGACCATATAATACACGACCTTGAGATAATCTTTAATCCCTAAATAAGACTACAATCTGAATGTTAATACACTCATATAAACACAGTGGCCATGGTGAGACTTTAAAAAATATCATTTACATTTTACCTCATTGTAATACAATCAGTATTCTCAGTACAGAGATAACAAGTTAACAGCATTCTAGAGTGTCATATATAGTAGTGCATTAAATAACAGACAAAGATACCTGTCAATGAAATGTACACAAGTCAAACTTTCACAGGAAATATTAAATCAAATGACTCTTTAGCAGTCATTGATTATTAAGAAATTAAATTCAAGCATCTTAATATGGTACAAAAATATTAAAAATAAGTTTTAATTCAACTGGTACAAGAATACATAAGTATATATACATACATAATATGATTATTCCGTATAATTCATGTATATATTATATAGCAGCAAACAATTGTGATTGCTTATAAATTGATATAATTTCATCCTGAATTTTAACATGAATAATTGCGTTACAGCACTTGTAGTTTTCATTATCATTTCCTAATTGTGAGAATGTTTTAGATTTGAGACCAACTACATTTAATTTAAAAAAAAAATCAACATTGCATCATTTCTAATGAAATTAAAAATGTCTGTACAATATTATCAACAAATTGTTTAACTTGTGAACCATAAAAATTCTGCATCATATTTTGTTTTAAAAATCTATATTTTTCCCCCGTCTTCAAAATGAGTAGTCCTTTTGGGAGTTTCAATTACAATGCAAAAGTTTATTTGAGGCTTAGATAACAAAATGTACACATAGAATCAAATACTTAATTCTGAATTCAGTAAGTTACAAAATGACAAAAATCTTGTTCAATTACTATTTTTTTTTTATCAAAATCAAGATCAAGTTAAAATTCTCCCAATTTATAAACTGTCACAATGCTTAATGGTGTAGGGGCAATAAAATAATTGAGGAACCATTTTGTTGTAAAGTTCTTTATTTCTAATAATGAGTTTAATTAACGTTTATTTTTAGTTTCCTTTCCCTTGAAAGAGTTATAGTGTTATATTGATATTGAGAGGAAAATTACCAATCTATGTTAGATTAATAAAAATCTTACATTTGATTTTTTAAAAGCAATTAAATTCTTCATAATTGTTTCCTTGATGTTAAAAAGTCTGTTTCAGTGCTAGTTAATTGTCTATAATAGGACACTTATGAATGAAATTTAAGTACAAATATGGAATTCACTTTAAAAAAAATCTAATAGTACAAACAACAGAACAAGACGGTGTACACGTATAAACCTACTAAACAATATCACAATTATATATAACAATTATAACACAGTTTGCACATCACATATCGCTACATAAATATCAGATATGTTGAAAATATCACAAATATAATGTAAAAATGATTGAAAAATAGTCACTGTGAGCAATGCAAAATTGTGACGTCATGATGATGACAATAGCTGCGGTGAGCTTTGAGAAGAGGTAACGATGAGGACATAGTATCTGTGAGGGATGAGAAATGGATACGAGGAATACGTTTTATCTAAACTCTACATCGTCTCTGTACTCCGTCTGCATCGGAATTTCAGAATCACCCGAAGTACCCTCCTCCAGTAGGCCTAGAGTATCGTCGTCATGATAGTCTATAGGGTCATCATATGATGAAATAACTGCATCCCCGTTAGATGCATTGGGATCCGATTCTTTGCGTGCTTTGGGCAAATTAGCAATAGATATATTCATGTCTTTAAATGCTTGCAATAAAAATATTCCACAAATGATTGTCAAGAAACCACACAAGTTTCCAATAGCATCCATGACACCGATTGCACCCCATTCCTTGAAAAGAACTAATGATCCTACTATTACACATGATGTAAAAAACACATAATATATTGGTGTTACGACCGCCGTATTGAAACTATCCAGTGCACGATTCAGGTAGTTTAACTGTACCAGTATACATATAATAACAACAACTAGGAGCACCCAGGTTAACCAGTCTGTGAACTGATTATCTCCCCTAACCGTCTGCTTTATAGCTACTCCTAGTCCTTTACAGCCTGCTACCGTGAACGATCCTAGCGTAGAACAGATCATGATGTACACTAGCACGTTCTTATGAGCGTATCTCGGTGCCAAGAAAAATATTCCAAATAGAGCAATTCCGACCATTAATAAACTGAAGATTATGAACCCTGAAAAAAGAAAAATATATACTTTAATTTGAACATCATGAATGAAAACTTCCATCACTTACTAACAGTAATTGTTATCTTCTAATTTTCATTTTCTTGAAAACAATATACAATATCATTTATACTACATCTTACATAAAGCACTTTAATTTCACTTGGTAATCGATTGGTTCATAAGATTTTAAAAAATCTTGTCAAATATTTCCTGTTCGGTCAAACCCCATCATTTAAGCAAATTTGGATACTTTCTCCAAAGGATGCTTCCTACCAAGTGCGGATGAAGTTGGTGAAGCACTTTTGGAAAGAGAAGCTGAAAATGGGAAAAAAAACAAATGGTGACAGAATTTCTACGGGGAAAGTTCACCTTAGATTTTTGGTCAAAACAGATGAAATGCAGAGATATTACCAATTTTAAGCACTTTCTAACAATGGCTCAATATAAAAAATACTTCAGTTAGCGTATGTGAATCATTGCCTTTCAAAAACCATCATTTCTATCAATATACCAGAGGGAGAAAAATATAAGTACTGACGGAAATATTTCTTTAATCATAATATGAATATGCAGGGAATTCATTTTCAAGGGAGCCCACACATTATAATACGCACTATACACACATGCATATAGCATACCTGCCAACTTTGAAAATCTCAAATGGGGGGAGATTTGTTTATTTCATTGGGGAGATTTTATGTTTTAGTAAGAAATGATAGGAGAAAATAGGAATTTTCATGATGGAGATGATGCTTGAATTAATGGCCAGAATTTTAGTCTAAAAATAGGGAGTCTCACTATGTATGGGGGAGTGGGGGAGACTTGGCAGGTATGATATAGTATCATTTTATCAAAGTCATAATTGAAATTCACAAATGCACTAGTTTGCGAAAAATGGGGTGTACATGAAATATACCCCTGAGCCCCGGATCACCCTAGCTTACTGCGGTACATCGCTTGGCAGAGGGGTGCGAATCATTTTTTAGTCTGTGAGCGCCTAAGATTTTAAATTGAAGTTGTGATGTAATTTTTATTTACCTGGTAGCTATTAATTTATCCTGTAAATTATTTTTCTCTACATGTAGAATAACACATTGAAAAAGACACTGAGAAAAGAATGAGAAAAAAAAGAACCGTACTGCTGTTTAATTAATTAAAGGTTCAACACTGTTGACATATAATACAGTTGAAGATTTATACCTGGCTCTTTAATTTTATCCAGAAGGCACTGCATGGTACTGACTTCCTGTTCTTTTGGTGAGTGTAGGACCATCACAGTTGATCCTAGAACACAGAGTCCACATCCAATCTTACCCAGCAGATTGAGTTTCTCCTTTAGGAATCGTGATGACAACACAGCACTACAAATATATACCAAGCATTACAGAGTGTTGCCCTGATGTAAGAGATGACAACACAGCACTACAAATATATACCAAGCATTACAGGGTGACGCCCTGATGTAAGAGATGACAACACAGCACTACAAATATATACCAAGCATTACAGGGTGACGCCCTGATGTAAGAGA
>JAUMGZ010227564.1:980-11182 GCA_032359645.1 Pododesmus macrochisma
TTTTTTTGGGGTAAACTCATGCGAATAGGTTTATATGTTTGCAATAAATAAACATTAGTCTTTATTGTTTATTATTCTTAAAATCTTTGATCTTTTAATGATTTTGAAGAAAAACCCTCATACTTAGAACTACTCTCCTTGTAATGTACATGTTATTGCAGGTTGTGTGTACGGTCTCCCTTACACAAGCATATCTTCTGTCTGGGTGCTGAAAATTAGCGTCAGTAATTAGGTACATGTAAAACTTCAGAAAACAACAACACATAAGATTATCATCCTTTTTATCTGTAGTATGTTCATGATATATTTTATATATTGCTTTAGTTCTTCAAAGAAAAATATACAAGCAATTATTTTGAGGACTGAGATACATATGTAATACATATAATACATGTAGAGCCGGTACAATGTATGTTTTGGTGGGTATGTTTTGTCCAACTGCTACATATGTAGGTAAGTTTTGTCCAAGTGGGTACCTTATGTATATGGTACGCTTTGTCCATATCCCTTACATGAGGCTTACACATACCTACCGTACAAAAACATCCTGGTCTTTTAATGTTGGATATATATTTTGTCATGTGATAATGGAATAAAAGGCTCCTAATTATAATAATGATAGTCCTGTAATTATATATAAGACTTTGCATTTAGTTTAAACAATATTTTATTACAGTAATTAAACGCATTTACATAGTACATTCACACAAAAATTATGTAAGTATCTTTTTTGGTGGAGTTATGTCCCTTTGTGCGAAATATTTGTCCGCCCAACTCCTCCTTAACTTACAGGTGGATTTCATTGAAACTTGCATGAATGATCGGTATATTATGTAGTTTTGCATTGGCATTTTAATTTGGGATTTCGGCCCTTTTTTATAGAGTTATGCCCCTTTGTGCGAAATACTTGGCCGTGCAACTCCTGTGCAGCAACATTTTAATTTCATTGAAGTATAACTCTCAAAAACAACATAACTTGGCAGAAGGGGGGTATTAGTCAGCCATCCTGGCGACAGCTCTAGTTGATGCAGAATCCTTAGTTTATCACAATAAGTTGTCATCAAAAACATGTAGCAGAGTTTGAAATCTAGACCGTTGCAGGTCTCGGCATTACATATACATATACACATATAAGGATATGCACAGTTAAACTTTTTTGTACCGTGCTAACAGAAAGTGCATACTTGGACACTGACGCAGCTCTAGATCTGTGAAAAGAAATTAATACAGTCATGTGTTTACAATCAGCTAGAATTTCATTAGTTAACCCAACCTTTCATCCAACTTTGTATTGGACTATAGCTAGTAGTACTTGTAGTGAAGTCTCATGGAAGTTCCACCAGATTCTGTTGCAGAAGTTGCTATTAGAAGATGGTGACTTTTAATGAGACTTGTTGTCAATTACCTAAGTAAAATCTGTAGATCATATGCAATAGGATTACTAGTTGTAGTGAATGTTCAAAATATACATACCTTATGGCCCGTGTATGCTTTAACCTATTTGGTGTGTATTTCTGGCAGTTTTTGGACCATCTGACAGTATATGTAAAGTTAACTGAATTAGTACCTACCTATAGTTGTATATTGTACATGAAGTGTTAATTCAAGTTATATATTTCAATCTTTTGTCGGCAATCATTTGTCAGTGTAGACATTTTCAAAATCAATAAATAAAAATTAAACAATTACTAGAGAAAAAATAATAACATAGATAGATAACATTTTTATGTACAAGTGTATCTAGTGTATGTATATACTTAAATTTGGTCCTAAGCCAATTTCAAATAGCAAAATTCTTTACTCACATATATAGGTCAAGGATTTGCCGATCAAAGAAAAAATAAAGTAAAGTATGAATACTTAAAGACATTGACAAAGCAGAGGAAAGCAGACGAATACAAATCTAGGCAGACAACTGAACAGAAAGGACAAGAAAACCCAACAAGGAATAGATGGAAGAAGGATTCAAGGTAATCCTTATTTTTCCAAAGCGTCCTGTATGATGTGTAGCATACACTAGTCTATGATACGTGTAGTTATGTACTGGGTACATGTATGTCTAATGAACAATTCTAGAATTCAATGGAGGAGTATATAGAGATACATTTATTTATAGGTATAAAAAGAACAAGATTTTTTTGTGATAAAAACCTTTCTTTTCTCCAGCTCTTTACACCTAAATCAAATAGCTAGCTCATCACAAACAGGGTAGAACTTTCAAAAAGTACATTGTGTGCATGTAAGTTTTTAGTTTTAACTTGAAATTGTATAATGTAGCTGTCAGAGTTAGTTCCCTTCTCATAGCACCAGTACATGTTTATTATTTTCACCCTTGGAACACCAATGGAGTTTTAGGTCTTTACACTTGTTAGGTCAAATGGATTCACTGTGAAATTAGGGCTACTTTTATAGTACTGTTTAACTTGAATATCTATCCACAGACACATTGACATTATATTTCTGATTGTCACATTATTCTGACTCAAAGATAACAAGTTCTTCGTTAAAATGTGCAATTTCTTTTCATTCACAGCAAGAAAATAACAAAATTTTCAAAATCTCAAGATCAGTTTAAGGAAAAGAAAGAAAAGAAACAAAAGAAGAAAGAGGTAAGCAAAATAACTGACACTCACCAGCAAGTGTCTGTCTCCATAACTAGTCTCCACAAGCTATTTTCATCTACATGCATTGAGAACTTATATTGTGAAAATGTACTGTAACTAGTGATTCTTTATGGTGAAGCAAACCATTAAACTTCTCTCATAGAAATGAACTCTGTGCAGTGTTAACTTTCACATTTTCAACTGTTACAAAGCAATGTAACTTGGGGAAATAGGACTCAGATTTGTTAAAATGATGGGCTTTGGCCTTGAGGAGCCTACAATAGGAAACATTTGACATTTCTAGTAAACTGGAAGGCGTATTAATCCTTGGATATATAATAGCCTAATGCATGGGGAACCAAGTTTCTTCAAGGAGTGACCCTGAGGTCAAAAACAGATTTAAGCATTTTTGGGCCAAAGTTGAGCAACTGACAGAAATGCTGTCTGTTCAGTACATCTGCCAGAATGGGGAAAATTGATTAAAATTTCAAAAATCTTCTAATTAACTAGAAAGATTAGAGGTTAATATATGCAATAACTTTTGGGCATGGAGATTCAAGATTGTTTAGGGTGTGGATTGAAAATAGGTCCTGAGATTTTGGATTAAAATTTAACACAGCTACCCCATGCTTCAGCATACGATTACAGTAAAATTGATACTTAAAGCATGGCAACACATAAATAGAGATGATGGTTTTTTTTGTGTGTACAGATGTCATATGTATATCTGAATTTATTTGAAATGTTGATTTGATCAGAACCTCAATTGCCACTACATTTCAAAGACAAAGATTAAAGACAAAGATAACAAAACATTATCTGGATTATTTTATAACAACAATATGAGGACTTGACCCAAGGTAGATATTCATTTATTCAGATGACAGAGTCAATGATGAAGGCAAAGTAATACACTCATAAAAATATTTGCTGTTATTTGGAGGGTATGCTGGGGTATTATTTATGTTTTGTATGAAGTTCTTGAGAATATGTTTTAATCCTTTGTTATATTATATTTTACAGGAAGCCTTAAAGAGAGGCCAAGAAAGAAGTGCTGCTATGACCACATACAATGAGAAGAAGCAGGAAAGACATAAGAAACTGTGTAAACGAACATTCAAAGGACAACCCGTCATGAAAAACCAAATGGAATTCTTATTACAGAAAATAGAAAAACAAGTCAACCAGACATGATGTTTTATTAAAGAAGGAAAAAGTTTTTGTAGTGTGTCTGGGTTTTTTTATAAAATGAAATTTAACATTTCTTAATTCCTGCATGCAAGTTGACATTAAAGTGAGATTGGACATTATTTAGAAACTCGTATTAAATCCAATTCAAAGTTCGTTTTATCTGTGTAACACTCAATGGTGTGTGTGTGTGTGTGTGTGTGTGTGTGAGAGTCATCAATTCAGGTTTCTTCTTTCCTTAATAAATATTCCCCTTTCCAGAAAATGAGGTCTAGATAGTTGTTTGCTATTAAGTTTGCATGGTCAAATAGTACATTCTTATGAGGTCAACGTCATATGATTTCTCCTTGTGAAGAGTTTCCAGATTGCAACTGCCTAAATTATGTCTACTAATTGTTATGCCTTTGCTAAGAAAGTAGTCTGTTAGAATTAATTTTGGTTATCTTTCTTAATCAAACCCTTAAGTGCCAGAGGCTTGAAACATCATGTGTGATCACTATATGTACTTGAAGAGTTTGAAACATAAAATCTTAAGTGATCTAGAATTACAACTTAATTGATTTTGGTTGGACTTTTATGATCAAATTTGTTTTAAAAACTGTAATATTTTAATATATATGAAACTTCATGTATGGGTGTGACTTTAAGCGTACTTCACACATAATCATAATTATGTGTGTCACTGTGTTGTATATGTGCAATATACTGTGGTATGTATTGGTTAACTATGGCCAGAAAGGTTGCAATATACCTTACTGACACTGGATAATCAAGGTCTATGACACATAATTCATTATTTGTGCCACGTTTGTTAAAATACAGCATTTATTGTGAACATTCAAAAAAAGAAAAAGTCGGACCTTGAGAAAGATGACCTTTGAAACGACAAGTTACTGAAAATGAACTAAAGAAAAACTTTCACCAAGGCAGATACTTTAAGTACAAATGAATCTGCTTTAAAAGATAATTAAGATGAAGAAAACTAAAGAGATTTTCGAAGTTGGCATTTACTCCTTTAGTTCATATTGCTTCTAACCATTACTAGTTAAAGATTACCATATGGTTTGCCAATTGCTGTTTATTTTGACATTAAATCTATTAATCTTTGTTGCTTGTCAAACCATTTTATATTTATTTTGACATTCATATTTGGTCAATGCCTATTGGTTCTATTAATGTCGGCCTTTGCTTTCAAAGACATTTAATCCTAGCGTTATGGAAAGTTTTGCCCTTTGTTGACATTGACATTTATTCCTATGTGTTATGTTGATGTTCGTCCTTTGCTTACACATACATCCATTCCTAATGTTATTATTAATTGTCAGTCAGGCCCGTAGCCTTCGGAAAACCGTCAGGGTTGTAAAACATTTTTAAATGTATGTCTGTACATAAGACTTCTAGTCTCATGCGGGAAGTTGGAAGGTTGAGGCCTCATTAACCAGTTTAACCACACCCTGGTTTCGTGCTGGTTGACCGTCCTAAGTCGGTGCGCATGGATTACTAGTCTTGATGATTGTTGTGATGTCGATTTAATAAATTACATTTCGGTGCTTCGTCGTTTGACGCAGTTATTGTTTGTTTGTCAATGTCTCTCGTTCTGTTGACCCTTTTCATACTGTCTTTTGTTTGTCGCACACATATATTTGCCGGGAATTTTGTAATAGAAAAATTGCAAAACTTTTGGAGGAGATGCCTCCCAGCCCCACAGACTAAGGCCCTGATCTTGATTACTTACATTCCTTTCTTTGGGTGATGATGATAATGATCGCCTTTTGCTTACACTGACATTTATTCCTGTAAATATTGATTATGATCCTTTTTGCTTCGTTTTTTTTTTCTTGTGGTTGACTTTATCCATTGTTAATATTGATAGGTTATACACAAAACCTTAAAAAGAAAATTAGAAAAGCAAAATATTATGATTTTATTCAAGATTTTATCTTTTAAAACAAGAAAACAGTTCTTAAAAAAGAAGGAAGGTTATTGACAAACAAACAAACAATAGCTTCGTCAAAAAGTCACTAACAAACTGAGACGGGCGTTTAAAAATGATGTCAAACCACTTAAATGAATGAAAGGACATCGCTCTTGACCCTAAGCTAAGCTCCAAATCAACTGAGAGTTCTTTTCCAAGTATTCAGTTTGAATAACATCCATCCTTTAGTTTGTTGCTGTCTATTATGGTTCCGAAGGTATTTCAATCTATAGGCAAGAGGTCATCTTTGCTAGAGGTGAAAAACCTAAAATGTTTCTACGACTTAGGCTTTTGAATTTGAGTATTAATGCTGAGATGGAGTTTTAAAAGTGGCATAACCACCTTACCATCTTTTCACTTTTCGTATCTATAACAATTCCATATTCATTTTTATAACATGGTTTAACGTTCTTACGGTCATCATGAATTTTAACTTTTAACTTTGACATTTGTCAAGGGCACATACTGGTGAAGACCGAAGGTTTCTACGACTAACAGTTTTAAGTTTTGACCATTAACTGCTTCAATTAAGTGTGGAAGGAGCATAACTTTTATACACTTTCATCCAATATTTTCGGTCAAATATAACAATCGGTATCAGACGGCAAACATTGTCCAGCCGTTTGTTTTCCCATATCTACTACGTTTCTGGAGGTACTTTGATGTCAAGTTCTATAGTGGGTTCATGTTAAGCTTAGCGACCAAAATAACTATATGTAGCATATTTTACAGAACGGATGATTCTGGACCCCTAGACGTACTGACAAGGACACTGGATCTGCTAGACAGAAGGAAATCGAGCAATATACTCATAGGCGGTGATTTTAATTTGCCAAGCTACGATTTTTCAAACGAGAATTTTACACCAGAAGAAACTGATATGAGACACGCTCAAATCAATCGTCAATGAAATGATTGAAGCCGACATGCCATGTAAAATAACAAGCTATAAACTCCAATTACATTGGATATCGAGAAACATCAAGAATCTGATGAACAACGAAGCAGGCTGTACACCACACCAAAGTAAAGAAACATGACCAGAATAGTGACAACGGCAATACGACTTTGGTACAGCAGAAAATGCGGAAAGTCTACATGCATTACGTTGACAATATCATTGGAGAAGATTTCTATATCAACAAAGACAAACAACGATAGGTCAGTTTCCAAAAGGTTTTTGAAATTAATCAAGAAATCAAGAAATTAATTAAGAAAGTTGAACGTATTAGAAGATCTGATTATAGACATTTCTCTATAACGTATAAACTGAGTAGGACACTGGAACGCATCCTGGACCATTTAACAACAGACAAGATACCGGTATGATGCCGTCAGGGAGGTCATTGGTGTGATGCCGTCGGGGAGGTCATTGGTGTGATGCCGTCGGGGAGGTCATTGGTGTGATGCCGTCAGTTATGTACAGGAGGTACAAAAGAGGACCTAAAGATGTTCTCGAGGGTCTCCTGAATCCATTGAGTCTGTATCATATATGATGTCTCTCTATCACGACTTGACGCTGATCTCTGTTGGATAGGAATTGTTTAGTCCATGTATTTGCCTGCTCTCTATAAGCGTAGTGGAGTTTGTGGTCAGGATTTTAAAGTGGCTCCTTATCAAATGTCTAGCTAAAATACATTATAATGATATCTATATATTCGCTGTCCAATTTAGGTGAAAAGTCTCTAACTATTGATACAAGCTGTGTTTCATTCTGAACTGAAGCTGTTTTGTCATGTACTACCTGACGGCAACATACCAATGACATACCTGACGGCATCACATTAAATGTTACTTCTTTGTTGATTGTATACTGTACAGGTCAGTATAACAATGTATGTATAGTGCTTGTCTACAGGAGGATCTAAACCGACTACAAGAATGGGATATCTGTAGAAAATGTCTACCAACATTTAAAAATATCACGTCCTGGTGGTAATCCGAACTAAACGGAAGCAAAACCACTATTGTCAACTCCTTTGCCGAAAACATTCAGGAAATATCTTCAGCCAAATACCTTGAGGATGAAATATCTTCAAACTCATCATATGGTCCCCGACATTCAAACCGTCATATCTAGTACCAATAAGTCCTTCGGATTTCTTTAGCGGAACATACGTAGTGCCTTTAGTAAGAAAAAAGAGATTGCCTATACATGTACGCCATTAGTTGGTCCTGTAACATCAGACTCCGCGGTTGGTTTTTTAAATGGACGCTCCATTAAACAAAACAAAAAAAACAAAACACCGCGGATTCTGATTTTATAGGACTACGCCATTGGTAAGACATAATACATCGGAATAGTGTATTACGATTTGGTACCCGTATACCAATAAAGACAACACAAAGATTGAGATTGCGCAACGTCAGACTGCGAGGGATGTCACTGATAATTACATTAGTAACAATAATATTCAGAGACCTAAGTTGGGAAACACTTAAGCACCGCAGGATGTAAGCAAAAATAGCATTATTCTATAATATTGTCAACCATGAAGTAGCTATTCCATCAGAATCACAACTGGAAGGAAAACACGTAAGCATTACAGACAGGGATATCAGAAACCAGGACAAATACTTACAAGCATTCCTTCTCCCTATAACTATTTCAATTTGGAGCACTAAACCACTTTACATAATTCAGACAGCTCTATGAACTTGTTAAAGGACCCGCTTAAAGAACTGAATTACGACATATTTTTTCAATCAGCACGGTACATACACAACAACTTCTATACATACTAACCTTCACCTTTCACTATGTAAGAGACTAAGAGAGTGACAGTACGACCTTGACATTTGACCGTTTCACATTTGCTAATGCCACATATCCAGAAAACAAGAATAAAGACCCAATAAATCTACGACTTACATGTATTTTTTTTTTTGCGTTTTCAACATTAACTGTTTCGGTCACGTTGTCCCTTAAATAGAGGTCTAACCGTTTCCCTGGTCTTAGCCTGCAGAGAGGAGGGCAACATAACATAACACTGTACATTTTACACTTTAAAGGCTTTTCCTGTGTTACTGTGTCCGAGCTATTTTATTGAAAAAGGTTAATAGTCAATAGGTCATCGTGACTTGGTCAGGAAGACTAACAGTTTTTAATTTTGACCGTAATGATTTCGGCAAAATTTCGAAAGGGCACAACTCGTTGTCAAACTATTTCGACTATTATATGTGTGTTGTGATTCCGGAGTTATTTTGATAAAGAATGGTATCGGTGTTCGAGAGATAATTTTGAAAGGAAAATTAGTACGGTCTGTCAGGGTTGTCCGAATATGTCTGACCGATACTTAATTGGTACAGAACATCACGTAAATTTTCGCTCAGTTTTACAAAGTATAGCTTTCAAAAAGTGGCAGGAAAATTAGA
Source organism: Pododesmus macrochisma (assembly GCA_032359645.1). NCBI lineage: Eukaryota > Metazoa > Mollusca > Bivalvia > Pectinida > Anomiidae > Pododesmus > Pododesmus macrochisma. Next base: position 10,122 of record JAUMGZ010227564.1, read on the forward strand.
AATCATAAGAAGTACAATAAGATCGGAATCGACCTTAATAATATCAAACAGATTTAAAAATACTGTAATTTAAATTCTGGTATCGCATATGTAGCTTGCTGGAGGTTATCCATGTTTTACAATAAAACCATTGTAATAACGAAAAACTGTCACATACATGTTTGATATGTTATACGTTGCATTGTTGATTGGTGAATGTTTCTATAGTGTAATGTAACTGTTTTGATTAGTTAAGCGTCCTCTTTTCTTTCCTACACAATGTTATTATTGTTATTTATTTTAAATAGCATGATCTAAAATGTATGAAATCGAATCATTTTTAGATAGGAATTCTGGCACTCGTTGTTTTGTACAGACTCTTAAAAACTTGAAAAATGAAATTACAAAAAAGGATTTCATGACTATTATGTAAATGGTAACTAATAACACTCGTTTTATTCTTGAATTGTTAATATTGTGTAGGTGTAGGTATATTGAAGTTTACTTCTATGGATGTTTTATATAATGAATTTTGACGTACATTTGCAATGTACATGCACAAATAAATTTGTCGAACAGAAACTACTTTTTATAGCGATGACACGCGATTCCCACACACGTAAAGTTAAGAACTAGTTAACATCTTGTAATTAGTGTCATGTTTTTGATAAAGTGTTACTTATAAACAGATGTGTTCACTTTTAATTGATGAAACAGAAGACTTGTTTCAAAATCTTGTCTGGTAAAGCAAATCGTGAGTATCCTTCTCGATTCACACAAATCCACGTGCATTGTAAATCTATCTATGTGTTTCTGTTACCGCAAATTAGAAACAATTCTGTACTCAACAGTACACGACAAATCGACCGCTATAGGTAATCTAACAGTCTCGACTTCTAGAACCTACGTGATGTACTTGCACAATATGAAAACTTATAAAAGTAAACTAGAAGACCTCTACGTCTGAATTGGCACGACAGTGCTTCAGCAGGGATCCTTCAGTTCCTAGAAATGCAGGGCCGTAGTCTGCCTGGGGAAGGGGGGAGTGTCGAGAAATACAGGGCCGTAGTCTGCCTGGGGAA
>JAUMGZ010227575.1:0-11182 GCA_032359645.1 Pododesmus macrochisma
CTATAGGGCACCCCCATCTTTGATGCAGGCCCTACTTATGCTATACAACAACCATCAATGAAATAATACAGCAATTACTATAGGGCACCCCCATCTTTGATGCAGGCCCTACTTATGCTACACAATAACCATCAATGAAATAATACAGCAATTACTATAGGGCACCCCCATCTTTGATGCAGGCCCTACTTATGCTATACAACAACCATCAATGAAATAATACAGCAATTATCAAATATAATCTGACCATTATAATGTCCTATTTCTTATTGTTACCTTCTTCTATATACAACAACTTAAGAATCAATCTTACCATCTAACAATAGACAACAGAAACTTTGTTCATCCTCTGCAATGTTAGTATTATTTTGGAAATCTAAATGGAAAGTTTTCAATCCAACAGACAATGTCCTGCAAAAATAAAAAACATGTAACTTAAAGCTCAAGAATAACCAACTGGGGAGAAATGATGTAATAAACATATGTTTATATTTCTATGCTTATCTATAACATACTCAAACACAAACGCAAAATTATATTTGTCATGTAAAATATAGCAAAAAAAAGACTAGTATATCATATCATTACAATTCTAAAAATAAACCTAAAAATTTGAAAAGTAACCACAAGCTTGAAATATAGATAAATCTTATAATATCTAATGATAGAAATGTACGACATTGGCAGAAAAATTATTGGAAGACAGTCTACCGCCAACATATTTTGAACAAATATTGATGTCACTACTAACCCTAGGACCAAGTAGTGAGTGATATTAACAGACAAGCTGGCACAAGAAAGTATTTAAAGCATACCTAGAACACTGAGCCATCAACAAGAGCCCCACAAAGTGTATATTATTGTCAATTGATTATTTGTTGCAGATTTGTAAAAAAAAGTTGTAAATATAAATCAGAAAGGTGGAATTACTCCAACAAATACACATTCAGACAAAATTGTAAACAAAAAATAATGAGAAAATAAATCCAACAAAAAGTGGTAAAAATTGCAAGCGCATAATTACAGAGGGTGTTGACCATGTGTACCAAATTTTATAAATAACGATCAAGAAGGCAAATAGCATTTGTTCGGATGAAATTCATAGATGGCAATTATAAAAGGGGAATAACTCAAACAACAAGCAAATTCGTGGAATTCATGTCCCCCACTAGATGGACATTTTTGAAAAAAATATCGCAGTGAGTATTAAACTAAACATAAATCTTCCAATTGTGTACTTGCATTCCAAATTTGGTTGAAATCAGACCATTTTTAGAGCAGTAACTTCACGGAAAACGATTAATCTATTATAATTTTGTAACCTAATTAATATGTGTAAATATGCAAACATCGCACTGGCCATCAAAGTTAGTCCACATCTTGTCATTTTGTAATGGCATACCATATACTGACATAATTCAAGTTCTTGCACAGCACTAAGTTCTAGAATGATAGTTGAGCACTAGATTTTCAACTGAGTAGTATTGATTGTTCTTTTCATTTATATAGTTTGCCATGATCATCATGATGATAAAAAAAGTTCTTTGTCCGTGTTTCGGCATGATTGTAACACACAATATGATGTCTTCAACAATAATTCTCATTATAAAACCTATTTTGATATGTGTTTGTCCTTCAAACACTCCATTTTACCTCACTCTGAGTAAGAGTCATTTCAAAGTTTTCGAAATAAACACAGTTTTTTCAACTTCAAAGTCTGAGCGATAATGTTTTGACAGCAATGTTTTCACTTTCTACTAACTTTGGCAGCAACATCTTTACTGAACGTGTGCCATACACAATACCCTCATCATCATAAATTAACTGTCTGTCTCTGTAATAGGGCTTGTGTAATCATTAACCACCTGTAATCACCTTGTTGCTCGGTCAAAATTACCTGTAGACTGTTCACAGTTGGAGGTGTGATCGATCGATAAGAATACCGGAAATAGGTTATGGCTTTACATCACTAAAGTTTCTCAGGGTTTAACATTGTTGTATTCAAAACTTTTAAAGCTGCAGTAAGTCTCAATCAAAAAACTTTGTTTTAGTTTATTTTTTGGGCAAAATTTCGGAACCGGGAGATTTAGTGTTTCAACAGAAGGACGGGAGGGGACCCCTGAATACAGGATTTTAATCTCCCGCCCAGAAGGTTGACATGTATGTATCTTTGTTCTGTGTAGTAATATTGAGGTCTAGTTCTATGATATCTATACCCCGTACCTACCTTTGTTTATTCTGCCTTGTAATCTTGAGATCTAGTTCTGCAATGTCTATACCAATTTCCTGTTTGAACAATGGTTTAAGTTACACAGTCAATTAGTATAAAATTAATTCTAAAGGTGCTCTTTTATATTTACCTAGTAATGAATGACAATTAATGACGGTTGCTTGAACGGATCTAAACTTGGAATTCGGGATGAGGGTGCCTTACACTGAATATTGGCTCTTTCTACTTATAAATATTATATTTATTGGTGGCATGTTTCAGTTTGCTATTTTTCGTTTTAATGAATTTGTTACTTGAGTATTGTGTTTAGACTTTTGAATAACAGAACACATGTCTGTTAATATTCAGTTTTCAAATGAAGATAAATCTCCAACTCTTTCAACATACAATAATATGAAAATTATAGTGTTATACCTGAGGAATAAGTCCGGTATCAAATTTAGACTTTGGTACTGTTAAGTTGTTGCCTGAAAGTGAAAACACATTGTCAATCAAACAGATAATACAAAATGATAAAAACAGAAATATGACTTTTTTGTAATGAGAATTATAAATTGTATCCATACACGGTCACATAAGGACTATTAAATTGTGGATTTTATAAATCGAAATATAACAACGGCTATCCTTTTCCATTTTAGACTTTTGATAATCCACATTAAATACAAACATAAATGTTTTTGTTTTCAATATATTAAAGTCATGTTCCTAAGCCTATATGTGCTTTGTGAGACAAGGTACACTGGTTTTTTCATTCTTTGTTTCATTCATTTAAGTCCAATGGATGAAACAAGGTCAAAAAATTTAATTAAATTAACACACATAAATATTCACAATATCTTCTTCTTACTTTTCATAAAAATGAAATGTCAATATACCTTCATTTAATCTTGATTCCTGCAACTTCATAGCAGACATTCTAGTCATATCTTGTAGTTTAGAAAATAATGCTACAAATGAACAAGATAACCAGACAGTATGTATTGACACTCATATCAACAGCATTTTGTAGATATTTTGTTTTCCCTTCATTTCGATTTAAAAGTTTCTTAATTTTTTCATGAAGGAGAAAGAAAGAAAACGTGCTGGTAGCCAGGTTTTATCTCCCAAAGTTGAAGTTAAAATTAAAATTCCATCAAAGCATTGTATACTTCAACTCTATTACTATTACTTCTGATAAAATATAATGGTTAAAGCAGTAATATTCCTTCAATGAATTATGCATATTAAAAGTGCTGACTTGAGGATGGAAAATATACAAAATTTACAGATAAAAAAAAATCCTTTTACATATACATTTACATATGATTCCCAGAAATTGTTTGAGATGAAAAAGAAGTTCTTGATTTGGTGAGTGTTTGCAGTTTACATATTGCTCTCTAAATCTAGAGGTAGTAACTCATTGTTGAAATCACGCCTAGGATGATAGAAGGGTTGTCATACCTCAACTTTAACAAAGGAGTTAACAGAGAAAATATTTGGGTCTGTGTTCTCTTTCATTTGAAAGTGGCCTTTTAAATACATGTACCAGATGAGCTTAAATATAACAGGTGTTGCCACTTTATGCTGAGCATATTTGCAACTAAAATCTATACACTGACTAAACAATATGCTCACCTGAATCTGTAATCCTTCTGGTCAATACTACAAATTTATGTTCCTAAAAATGTGATCATATCCTATCATTTGCACATGCTCTGAGTCAAATTTCATTTGAAATTGTGTGGTTGCTTTAGATGCAAGCACCAGATCCTAGGCCTTCTAGGGGTTTTCTTTGTTTTTTTTTTTTTTAATTTTGTAAAATTTTTCACCTTTTGACCCCTAGTGTGCCCCCTTATTTGAACAAATCTGAATCCCCATCCCCTATAGATGCTTCATACCAAGTTTGGTTAAAATGGGTCTAGTGGTTTTTGAGAAGTCAAAAATGTGAAAAGTTAACATATCTGCTATAGTGTTGAAATTTGACCGCAAAATGCATAGCCTATTTTTGACCCCAGAGTCATACCTTGAACAACCTTGATTCTTCATACCACAAGGTTACTACATACTACAACATTTAGCTCCTTGCACTCTAGCTTATTAAAAGATTCAGAAATTTTGTTAAATTTTCCCATTTGAGCCCCTAAAGTGGTGCTCCCTGGGAGCCGGGCCCTATCATTTGAACAACTCTGAGCCCCTGTTCCCATAGATATATTCTACTATGTTCGGATGAAATTGGTCCAGTTGTTTTGGATAGGAAGTCAAAAATGTGAATAGCTATCATATTTGCAATAGTTTTAGTTACATGTTTTGGGGTCAATCTTTGACCCAAGGGTCACACCTTAAACAAATTTGGTTGTCCATGCCCAACTGTTGCTACATAATTATACAAGCATAAAGCTCTAGGCCTTCTTGTTTATTATATTTTTGAAATTTGACAGATTTTCCTATTTTTTGGCCTCCTGGTTGCTAAGCCCCTTCATTTGAACAAATCTGAATCCCCTTCCCCAAGGGATGCGTCTTACCAAGTTTGGTTAAAATGGTTTTTGGAGAAAAAGCCGAAAATATTGAAAGTTTTTGCATGACAGACAACGATGGACAAATTATGACCACTATAGCTCACAAAGTGATTTTTTTTTAATATTTCATGCTTCACTGGGTGGGAAAGTTTATGAATTTCAAGTGAATTTCACTGTTAACCCTCAAGTGCAGGTGGAATAAAAAACATGATGCATATTCTGCATTCCATTAATATTACACATGCTCAATATGACCTGCATTTCATGTTTAAGTTACTTTTAAGTAAAGTATAAGGTTGGCTAAAATAACATATATTTTACCTTCTGTCATCATGGCTTGTGGTTTCTTTATAAGAACTCTGATAGACTGTAAAAACACAAACTTAACTCAATTAGTAACAAGGAAATTTGTGGAATTTTGCTAACCTATTATACTATTAGTCATACAGGTCTTTGGCAGGGTACACAGTCCCTGTATAACAAATTCCTCATACTGCAAGGCCATTATAACTTTGATAGAGAGTTATTTCAACAACTTTCAGCCATGAGAACTTTGAAAGAAATGATAATTTAATAAGAGTTATTACAGCAAATTTCAGCCTCAATCTTATAATGTCATGCAAACAAGATAGATTTCTGTTGAAATTCGTATTCTATTTGTAAAATGGAAAATATAATCCTACTCAAGTGTTGTATACAGAGTCATATGATGCCAGACTATATGCAGATCTACAAAACAAATAACGTCCATCTACCTTCTAAATATTCATGAATATGTATGAGCTGTCAAAGGAGTCCAGTAACCACATATCATTAAATAGACATGAATATTCAAAAGGAAGGCGGTCCTCGTGTATGTTTTGACGTCAAATGAAGATGGCCGACTGATGAGATTAGATATTCAGCATCATTTACGAAGTGATTCTGATTGTTTTAATATGTTGGAGATAATTAAATTTAAAGGAATTTATAGATATCAACACATGAACAGGTAAGATCATTACAAGTAATAAGAGCAAGGCAGCCAATAAATATTGAATAAATCACCGGTGTTTACCACTAAGCGATAGGTCAAATTCACCATATTAGCCTGGTGTCATGACTCTGAATAGACTATCCTACCGTGCCAATTGCGCATGCTTCAATATATCCCTCAAGATTTTAAATTAGGTCTGGTGTAGTGTGGCAAGTTTACCAATCAGAATACGAGATTTATCTTTGCAGTATGACAATGTTATATATTAGACACCAATGTATTACACTGCAACATTACTGATCCATACTTCTCTATTCAAATCAGATCAATACAAAGCTAAGACAATATAAATACCAATATCAATACATTACATTGTTATTTACCAGATAAGTTACAATCTACAGCATGGCACTATACCTTGAGCTGTTTGATGTTTTCTTGCTGAGCATGCAGCATGATAAATGTACTCCACGACATCTCTGCTAGACATGGTTCTATGGACTGATCTTGTACAGCACTTCTTAATGCCCTACAGCTTACACCAACAATGTCCATAGTCACCTGGTAACTGTCAAATTTATAATTTTATTTGTAGAAACTGTTCGAATGATCTGACAGGGATCTCAACTTTGTTTTATTTTTCAAATGCTTTCTAGTTACAAAACATTGTATTACAAGGAGAAAAGATTAAGGGCAGTGGTGCCAACATGACCAGAGGTAAGTAAGTAAAGTTCAATAGATGTCACCTGATATTTGCTCACTTTCCTTAGTCGTAACTTATACAGTTTCCAATGTAAATATGTACCGGTACTGACAAAACTGGATTCAATTTGCCATTTCACATATTAGAAATTTAAAAAAAAAAGAATGAAAAATATATATATATAAGTAAAGTAAAGTAAGTAAATTTGTTCACATTTTGAATAAAAACAATTGTTTTCTAAATAATACTTTAAATACCCAGTACCTTTTCCGGTATTTTTTTAAGATAAAAGGTTGAAATCATCATAATGATGGTAGAAATCTCTGTATGAAGGCTGCCATTTTGTAATGGTTTTCATGTTAACTAACTAGAGTTACCTCCCTTCTCTATTGATAATTAAATAAGGACACCACAGAAGATTTTCTGGTCAAGAAATGTACAGCAATATTTATTAACAGCATAATTTATAATTAACAGCATTAAGTGTGGATACACACCCACCAACCACTCTTCAAAATTGGACCAATTATATCTGTGCTAACAATACATGGATTTTAAAAGTTGGCGTTGATTGGCTGATTATAAAGTCACTCAAGCACTAAGTGATCAACGGAATAAGTGTCAAACATATACGCTGGTGTTTGTTTATCAATTTTGACAAAACAAACACCTATTTGTTGTTTTTCTTGATATTTCACACAGATAAAGAATTAATTTCCCAACACGTCACACTGTCTCACCTAGATGGAACAATATCCCAAGTATGAAGTTCCAGTGCCTGGTAGTATATGAGATATGGTGCAGACAAGCATTTTCTTTGATGTAGGTCAAAGATCTAAATGTAGATCAAAGTGACCTACTTTTGGTATACTACACACCGCCTCACGAAAATGGACTCACATACCAAGTATAAAGTTCCTTGTATTGTGGGAGATAGGTCCTAGACAAGATTTGCGTCGTACAAACATACGGACAAGAGTAAAACTTAATGCCCGCCACCACTTGATGGCATAAAAATCATAAACAAAATTAAACAACTGAACTTGAACTCATAAACTTGAACTTTCAATTCTTACCACTGCTCTACTAGCGATATATCCAAACTGAGACTCTGACCTTCCACATGAACTAAACAATCTGGTATCATAGTATTGAGTAACATGACAGTAAGGTTTTGAACTCTCACTCCTGTGTGCTGTAAGTAGTAAGCTATCTTGGGTAGTGTAATTTTCTTGGGAACATTCTCTTGTGTAGTGGGTGTAGACTGAGGTGACGCTGCAACAGACTGACCATCTTTTTGTACATCTGCCTGAATTCGAATGTCAGTTATGCATATAACTAAAGGTTTTCTGAAACAAAAATAAAATGCTAGTACCAGTTTGAGGAAAATAGTTACCGGGTATGCATTTATGGAGAAGTTGAAAAGTGCAAAGTTAACATGTGCAATATCTAGTTCTATAGTGTTGAACTTTATCCCCAAAGCAATGCCAAAATGTTTATCCCAGGGTAACAGGTTTAAGTCTTCATGCCCAAGGTTAGTACATATACATCCATTAAGCTATAAACTTTCAAGTTTACTTGAAGATATTTAATTTTTTGAAATTATGTGAAGTTTCCTTCATTTATTGACCCCTAGGGCCTCCTCATGGATACCAAGTCATAATAGTTGAACAACTCCAAATCTTTTTCACTTTTGTATTCTTCCTACCAAGTTTGGTTGGAATTAGTCCATTGGTTTGGGAGAAGTAAACATTTTTAAAATTACATAATAGCTATAGTGTTGTTCCGTTATTTGAACAAATCTTTTTTTTAAAAATGTTTAATTGCTTGTTCAACAGTATAGTATACAGATAACAAGAATTCTGTGGAATGATGCCTCGCTGTGTCAGCTTTGACCATCAATGTACACCTATAAAGATGAAACAATTACTTTTTGAGAAAAAGACTGAAAACGAAAACTTTAACATTGAAGCTAAATCAAGCATCAAAGTCAATGGACCACAAAATATAGGTTATATTCAGCATCTGCAGTATACAATGTGATGCATAGTGTTAAATGTAACTATTTTTGGTAAAAAACACTGAAAATGAAAACTTAATGTTGCCACCACCGGCGGCAACCGAAAAGCAACAACTTTGTGTCACAGCAAGACAAAAATTAGGACAAAATTCCTCTTAAGTCCTTATTGAACCATCATGATTAATAAGGTCAATAATATTCCTTATTCAATTATCAAACCAAGATTTGTAGAAGACTGGCTCAGTACCTATTTTGAACAAATCTAAATCCTTTCATCTAGGCATGTTTCTGAGAAGTCCAAAATGTTAAAATTAAATTAACATTATAATTATGCAGTGTTAAACTTTGATCCAAAAACCCATTTAGAATTATTTTTAAATTGCCAGGGTTATGTTTTTAGCAAACTTGGTTCCTCATGCCAAAAGGTTACTACATACTATAGCAATTTCTCCATGCACAAAGGTTACTACCGGTACATACCATGGCATTAAGCTCTAATCCTTCTACATCTTAACACAAACCTTTGCTCTTGATTTACAAAGCAGCTGGACAACCATGCTTTCTCAATTTCCTGTAAAGTTGAAATTATGATACGTAAAATAATCTCAGTCACAGAAGCAGAAAATGAAGGTCAAAGTGAACTGTTTTTTAATTAAATGTGTACTAGTATTCCTCAAATTGTAATTACCGGTATAATTTATTACAAATTACATAAATGGGACTATAGTTCCTTAGAATAAGATTCTAGCAAAAAGTCTAACCAAAGAAAAAGAAGTCACAAATGTAGTTCAATTATATCATATCAATCCAATTATGTATACGTAGTACGGCTGAAATCCAGGTCAAACATTTTTACAAGTTATTGGCTATATAAAGATTGCCCTGCCTCTTATGAGCCTCCGCCTCCCCCCGCCTCTACTTGAGTATAAATTCTGATCCTCATCATCAAAGGATTACTTTGTGCATAATGTTGGTTAAAATTCACCAGTTAGTTTAAGAGGTATATTTTGATTGTTTGTTTTATTGGGGTTTAGCCTCCCTTTAACTCATGTATAGGTCATATCAAGACAGTGTCTGCTTGCAACAGTGCGCACTTATGGCGACTTTATAGTGCCGTCTCACTGAAATACCACGCTGCAGATACATTGACATGATACTTCACTCCGTCACATTATCCTGACAGTGAGCCAACCAGTCCTCCACCTACCAAGTAATGCTGGGCGCTTAGCAGGGAGCGATAAGATTAGGTTTTGACCCGACCGGTATTCTAGCACCAGTCTACCAGCACGAAGGGTGCTCTACCAGCACGAAGGGAGCACCCTAACTACTGGGCCACTGCTCTGGTAGATGTATTTTGAAGGTTTTGCACTATGTGACCCCTAATGGCACGGCCCCTTGGGACCCTGGGGGGTCAGCCCCTTCTTGAATATAGATTCTAGATCCTCATCATCTAAGCATCATTTTGTGAAAGGTTGGTCAAAACCCACCAGTAAGTTTCACGAGAGAGGTCTTTTGAAGGTTTTGCATTCTTGGCCCTTATGGCCCTGCCCCTCAGCCCCCTGTGGGTCAGCCCCTTCTTGAGGGTCAAAATGCATCAGCAAGTTTCAGAGAAGGTGTCTTTTGAAGGTTTTGCACTCTGTGATCACTTTTTGTCCCAACCCCTTAGGGTCAGTCTTTCTTAAGACTGATCCTCATCATCTAAGCATTTTTTTTGTAAAATATTGGTCAAAATCCACCATTAATTTTCACAGGAGATGTCTTTTAAAGGTTTTGCACTCTGTGACCCCTTATGACCCAGCCCTTCAGCCCCCTGGAGGGTCAGCCCCTTCTTGAGTATAATTTCTGATCCTCAATATCTCAGGATCATTCTGTGAAAGGCCGGTCAAAAAACACGTGCAAGTTTCAGAGATGTCTTTTGAAAGTTTTACACTCTGTGACCCCTTATGGCCCACCCTAAACCCCCATTGGAGGTCAGAGCCCCTTCTTGTGTATAAATTCTGATCCTCATCATCTAAGCATCATTCTGTGAAAGGCTGGTCAAAAAACACATGCAAGTTTCAGAGATGTCTTTTGAAGGTTTTACACTCTGTGACCCCTTATGGCCCCACCCCTCGGGAGGTCAGCCCCTTTTTAAGAATAAATTCTGATCCTCATCATCTAAGCATAATTTTGTGAACGGTTGGTCAAAACCCACCAGTAAGTTTCAGAGGAGTTGTCTTTTAAAGGTTTTGCACTCTGTGACCCCTTATGGCCATGCCCCTCAGGGGAGTCAGCCCCTTATTGAGTATAGATTCTGATACCAACCATCGGCTGATGATTACCTCCAAGTTTCACCAAAAGCCGACAGACATTTTCTGAGAAGTCAAAAATATTATTGTTAACGGACAACGGCGGACACAATAGGTGCTCTGATGACTCAGGTGACCTAACAATGCTTATGTTTTATCACAAAATACGTATGAATCGTAAGACATGCAAAAAAAGACAGCCCCTTCTTGAGTATACCACATTTTGTAAAACTGATAACACATCAGCACAAAAATGCTCACATAAAGTCAAAGATAAGGAAGGGTTAACAGTGATTGGGAAGGACGTGCGCCATGCACAAATTGCGCATAATTTCCGATTTTGTCGCATAAACACCGACAGGTACGCGCCGTAGGGCGCAACGTGTTTTTCAGACAGTTTTCTGTCGATGTCAGCTTTGTTTATGTTTTGATATTAACCCAAACTCACTTATGTATAAACGTTTTGA
>JAUMGZ010227586.1:0-10135 GCA_032359645.1 Pododesmus macrochisma
TTTTCGTGTAAAAACCCTCCTTGTGTGACATGATGTCTTGTTGATTTTTACTTTCTGTTTCTTCCGGATGCGATGTTATGCATGTGTTTGTTGGATCACTTCTGCGCTTGACAGCAATGATGGTATACATGTTTCATGAACTCCGGAAAATAAACAAGAACGATCGATGATTTTCAATTAGTGCTCGAGTATTTATAAGGAAAAGAATACATCGCATTTATAATCAAGATTTTGAAATACTTCTTTTAAAATAAAAGGAGAATTTTAGGGGAAAATAGGGGAATTTTTGTACCTTTTTCTCGCGGGGAAGACAGAAAAATAAAGCTAGATTAATCCCTGAACATTCACACATAACTGCGATGTGTCTTTTTTCATCCACAGTTTCTCCTTTGTTTATTGTCAGATCTCTTTGAAAATTGGCAAGGGTATTCGGAGTACACAAATCTAGAAAAATGTCACAAAGTTTTGATATATAGTTTAGTGATAAAACAGTGACCTTTTAAACTTCAAAAGGGGTTAATGGTGCTAGAAAAATTAGAATGTTCTAAGTAATTAGTTACAGTTTGAAAACGAAGAAGAAAACAGGAAAACCGAGACACCCTTTTCTAGATTAACATTCGTAAGGTAGAATGCCAAGTTAAGGCCCATCTAGGGTTAACCATGTAATAGAAAATTGGGACCTTCTGGACCTGGTCAAAACGCACTTAATTAGTTCTATTCTTTTAATGCCATGTCTGAGACTTTTCAAACAAAAAATGCTTTCTAATAATTTATTCTTTATTGGGTCTATTGTAAATACTTTTTGAGAAATGTAAGGTAAAGTTTTGAAAAAATTAACGTCTAAAGTATCCTTTATATTATATAATCACAAATTGACAAAACAATAACAGGATCTTCTTTATTATAAAAAATCACTATTAAGAATTGATTATATTTGCCTGATTTCTGTCATTTTAGTAGGCTGATAGTGTTGAAGCAGACCTAGGTATTCATTATTGGGCGTATCTGATCTAGATTTCAAACTTAAGATAAGTCAGTACATGGGACTGTTTTCTTCAATTTTTAAAATCAATATAAAATATTTGTCGTTTCTTTATAACGGTTACAATAATGGTAACAATTTGAAAATTATATATAAAAAACCAAAGGCTCCAGAAACAACAGAAAATTTTAAAGACGAAATACCCACATTCAAAGTGTTATTTACAATAACAGTAATTTTTCAAATCATTATCGATAACACAAGACGATTGATTCCCATACCTGTTGGCTCTAACAATTTCACCTATTACGTTTATGCTCGAGCCCCAGAAACCAGGACGGAAGTGAACGAATGCCTCGAACACGCCATCACCTGGATAAGTTTGACATGCCACCATGTATTTTTTAGTACTATCTTCTTCACCCTTCAAGGAGAAGCGAAGTTTTGTGTTAATCCATATTTCTTTATATTTGTCTCGAAGCAAACCAGATGACACCTTCCAAGCTCCAATGACGGTCTTTAAGGACAGACGTTCACATCTAATCCAGTGATTCCTGAGCAAGCTGTTGACATCCAGCACCACGCGTTCACAGATTTCACGTACGAATGAAAGAGATGCGTTAATCGGACTTGACAAGTAACAAGGGCAAAATATTCCGGGAACACCGGCATCTGCACATGTCCTGTTCTTAGGTATTGGCTCAAATAAACTAACTCCCCGAGGTTGTTTAACAGTGGGTGAATGCTTTCGCTTGTTATCAAACTTACGATTTAGAATCGATTTTAACGTTTCAAAAACATCATATGGTGTAGTTAGCACCCTATTGCTGTTGTGTAGTAAATTTTTATGTAAGTTTGGGTATCTGTTTTTTAAGTATTCTGGTACTATAACAGACAACAACGGCATTCTACCCTCTATTCTACCAGACGGAGAATTTCGAATATGTGTCTCCACTCGCGTTCCATGGTCACTCAGGAAAAACACAACTGTTTTATCCAAATGACGGTTATATTTCAAATATTTAAGAAACTTTACAAAACTTTCATCTCCGTGATCCAGTAGATTTATATGGTTGTGTGCTAATTCTGTTATAAAACTAAACGACAACCTACGCTTGTTTTTAAATGCGTCCATAAACTGTTTCACATAGTTAACAACATTTTCGTATATAGGCTGGCCACCATAACAGAGGTCGCTATTTACGTTATTTATTGACGTATTAACTTTTGCCGCTGCAAGGAAAAATGGCCGCATGTAGTGATCAGCCGGCGGATATTTGAATCCTTTTTTGTTAAAGTTGAACATTGATAAACTTGGAAAGTCTTCTCCAAATAAAAATGGGTAACCTTTTTTACTAAAATTCTTCCAAATAAAAGGATACGTATGGTCGAAGTATTCCCTGCGATAATCCATTTTTGGAAGCTCTTCGACGCTTTTCCCGGTTAGAAGTGGAACTATGTTTGGAAGGGTGTTTGGACCTACCTTAGTATACCCCGTGAATATGTAGCCTCCAAGGTCGCGCTTAATAAATTTCATTGTTTTTGGAAGCTTTCGTAAAGCTGACATTTGGGAAACGGAATCTATGGCAAATATTATTACACTTAGTTGTTCATCTGTTTCGTCAAGAAAAGAGTGTTTCAGTTTTTGTTGTATTTGGAAATGAAGGTTATCGTACAATAATGTCGTACCCTTCTGGCAGCGTAGGCGAAAAAAATCACCAGAGACACTACTGGTACCATTAAATGGTAAAGCTTTTCCAAATGTTATGTTATTATCATTCACGCGAATTAGTAAGTTATATACACAGGAGAGACCTTCAACACTAAAGTTGACATTGATCGTACCGTTTTCCTTTATTGAGATAAACTTTGGTAAATGTCCGCACTGAAGTGGTTCGGGACGATAGTATAGTTCCATAGCTTTACGGTCGAATGGATCAAGTTGTGGAATCATACAGTTAGCATGTACATCAACATGGTCATCCATAAACCAATACGTAATCTTTGGAAAGTTCTCCTTCGTCTCGTGTCTTGAAATGTACATAAACAACATAAATAATCCCACGCATATTATTGATATGAAACATTCTAATTTAGACAAATAGCGAACCAATATTGGCATCGTGGTTTCCATATTCAACAAAGGCCACATATAAATCGTGCATCAATTGTGTTGACATTCTTGTCCCTCGCTGATTGATCTTCGCCGTTTCATTTGTGGTAAATATCTGTTTACGTTTAATCACTGTTTGAAATTTTTTAGAGTAGTTTTAAGATTTTGTTGTTGAATCCTCCTCGAACACATATATTGTTTATGAAACATTAATACATTGTTCCACTGGTCTTTGAATCAGCCCAAGTGTTAAGCGCATACCGCGAGATATACATGGCGCGCATACAAGTATATCGATGTGACTTTATGATTGCCTTAGCTCTGTAGACAATATTATAGAATATGTATGTGCTGCCTTGAACCCGCCTTCGTCCGAGATAATCAACTTATATTTATAAGTAATCGATACATTCATAGTCATCATCCTAAAGAAATATTGTCCTTAATTAGTACGCACATCGACGACAGAAAAACATTAATTATATTAATTAGAACGCACACAACGACAGAAAAAACAATTTTTATTAAAATATAAATAAGAAATAATCATTATCTTATTATATGTTTATACAAAGCGACATTTATTAACGCCCGTTTGTTTATGAATTTCTGATTTTACAGCTCGATTTAGCAAAGAGATCAGTCAAATTTCTGATGTTTATTTGAAAATAGATCATCTATACAAAATATATTTTGATGCAAATTAAAAACATTGACAACAAATATGTTTGCCTCATTACAAAGGTTCATCAATCAACGTAATTCGGATATAAGAACATATGTGTCGGATGTCGAAGTAAACAGATTCTTACGCAATGCTTGTTTTGGGGAAAATAAAAGAAAATAATTGCACCACGGATTCACCAATATTTAGAAATATATTTAAGTATGAGTGTCTTGATATGAGCGTAATTTCGCCTGGACCATTCGTTCTTGGACACTGCAGCATATGGTTTGAATACTGACATTATTGCCTATATCTAGTCTCTCAAAAGGGTTTACGTTATTTATTTGACTTAAACAATGGCCCTTTACTTGATAAAATGACTTGATACACAGTTCTAAAAATGTTCATCCATTGACATTGCTTGTCATAAAGGTGAATTATTATTGACACAAGGTACGCTCTTCACTGCCATTAAGTTTATTTCAATCAAATAAATGATTTCATAGTGCATGTATGCTGACCGAATCAATAATAACCAATCTCGGATGATTATTGAATGTCCTGTTTCACATTTAAAGTCACTTGAGACTGTGCATACTGTTACATTTCATTACATTTTTTCTCTCTGCTCAATGGATTAAATCCCTAGAGTTGCGTGTATCTCATACATTATTTCGAGTTGCTAATTGTGATCCAAACGTGAACATTAATTCCATTTGAGCACATGTTGTCACGGCATCAAGAAACTGATGTAACTTGAATAAATATTATTTAAAGCTTGCTATAGTTGTAAACACCAATAATGTAGCTCGAGATAAAGGGCGCTTGTGTTTCCCTACTGTTTTGGTCTCACCATCGTCTAGCTCGAGATAAACCGCTTGTGTTTCCCTACTGTTTTGGTCTCACCATCGTCTAGCTCGAGATAAACCGCTTGTGTTTCCCTATTGTTTTTGCCTCAACATCGTATAGTATTTGTTTGTCATGTCTACTCTAAGCAGCACCTACAGTGTTTTGGGCGACCGTTGATGACCCCTGATGAATGTCGTGTCTTAATTCTTATACCTTTTCTCCATTCAAATGCTTGACCAACAAGGCAAACGATCAAAAATGACGACCAACAATAAAAAAAGAGAGTTTACTTTACTCTTTAAATACAAACAATGTTTAACGTTATACTAGAGCACCTAAATAATAGTACATTATCCCAGAAAGGTGAAGAGACATTTAGAAAGGAAGAAACAATTTGTTTTGTTTTTGTTTTTTTATATATTTTTATGTTAGACATATTTTTCAATTCAATTCAATTTTTTATTAACCTAAAGCATTTCAGCTTATCAGTTCATATTAGATACATCAATATATGTAACCTCACAACGGATATACATAGTGCAGAGAAACAGTTGGATACCAATTAACAATTAAAAGTTAATTATGATCTGTGACATACGCATTTCTATATTTTTGTGACTCAATTAAATATTTACTTAGCATCAAATATCCAATATTTCTTTTGTATTCTTAACAGATAGCAATTGGATAAGTTTAAAAATGACGAACGCTGCCAATTACATTTTTTTTTTTTTTTTTTTTTTTTTAAATATTCACATCTAAAGTCATGATATTTTGGGACATATTAGTCAAAAATGGAATTCATCCTCTAACTCATTTAGGTTACACCCATTACAAATCCCTGTGCTTTTCAATATTATGGTATCGTCAAGTTTCAACTAACAAACTGTGAGCAGGCAGATAAATGGAAATTGAGTTAGAGCAATTCTTCTTGGTTTAGGTAAAATTATTGTTGAATAAAATAAAGAGTCTGGGATTCTGACAGTGCTTTACTATATTGACACAAAACTTTTCATGGGTAGGCACCTATGTAGTACAAGGTTCTGTAACTGTAGGATAGCAGCAGTGTACGCCTTTTGAATTGTCATATCCCTCTTAGATAGTCGGATCCTTTTGATTGTCTTATCCCTGTAGGATTGTCTTATCCCTGTAGGATTGTCTTATCTCTGTAGGATTGTCATATCCCTCTAGAATTGTCATATCCCTCTAGAATTGTCATATTCCTCTAGTTTTATCATATCCCTCTAGGATTGTCATATCCCTCTAGGATTGGCGTATCTATGTAGGATTGTCTTATCCCTGTTGGATTGTCATTTCACTCTAGGATTTCATATCCCTCTAGGATTGTCATTTCTCTCTAGGATTGTCATTTCCCTCTAGGATTGTCATTTCCCTCTAGGATTGTCATATCCCTCTAGAATTGTCATATCCCTCTAGAATTGTCATATACCTCTAGGATTGTGATATTCCTCTAAGATTGTCATATCCCTTTAGTTTTATCATATCCCTCTAGAATTGTCATATCCCTGTAGGATTTTCATTTCCATCTAGAATTGTCATGTCCCTCTAGAATTGTCGTATCCCTGTAGGATTGTCTTATCCCTCTAGAATTGTCATATCCCTGTAGGATTGTCTTATCCCTGTAGGATTGTCATTTCTCTCTAGGATTGTCATATCACTCTAGGATTTTATATTCCTCTAGGATTGTCATATCACTCTAGGATTTTATATTCCTCTAGGATTGTCATATCCCTCTAGAATTGTCATAACCCTCTAGAATTGTCATATCACTCTAGGATTTTATATCTCTCTAGGTTTGTCATATCCCTCTAGAATTGTCATATCCCTGTAGGATTGTCATCTCCCTCTATAATTGTCATATCACTCTATAATTGTCATCTCCCTCTATAATTGTCAACTCCCTCTATAATTGTCATATCCCTCTAGAATTGTCCTACCCCTCTAAAATTGTCATATTCCTCAAGGATTGTCATATCCCTGTAGGATTGTCTTATCCCTCTAGGATTGTCATATTCCTCTAGAATTGTCTTATCCCTGTATGATTGTCATATCCCTCTAGAATTGTCATATCCCTCTAGAATTGTCATTTCTCTATATAATTGTCATATCACTCTTGAATTTCATATCTCTCTAGGATTGTCATATCTCTGTAGGATTGTCATATCTCTCTAGAATTGTCATATCCCTCTAGGATTGTCATTTCTTTGTAGGATTGTCATATCCCTCTAGAACTGTCTTATCCCTGTAGGATTGTCATATCCCTCTAGAATTGTCATATCCCTCTAGGATTTTCATTTCTCTGTAGGATTGTCATTTCCCTATAGAACTGTCTTATCCCTGTAGGATTGTCATGTCCGTCTAGAATTGTCATATCCCCGTAGGATTGTCATATCCCTATAGAATTGTCATATACCTCTAGGATTGTCATATTCCTCTAAAATTGTCATATCCCTCTAGGATTGTCATTTCCCTCTAGGATTGTCATATCCCTCTAGAATTGTCATATCTCTGTAGGATTGTCATATCCCTCTAGAATTGTCATATATCTGTAGGACTGTCATATCCCTCTAGGATTGTCATATACCTCTAGGATTGTCATATTCCTCTAAGATTGTCATATCCCTCAAGGATTGTCATTTCCCTCTAGGATTGTCATATCCCTCTAGAATTGTCATATCCCTCTAGGATTGTCATATCTCTGTAGGATTGTCATATCCCTCTAGAATTGTCTTATCCCTGTATGATTGTCATATCCCTCTAGAATTGTCATATCCCTCGAGGATTGTCATATCCCTCTAGGATTGTCATATCCCTCTAGAATTGTCATATCCCTCTAGGATTGTCATTTCTCTATAGAATTGTCATATCACTCTAGGATTTCATATCTCTCTAGGATTTTCATATCCTTGTAGAATTGTCTTGTCCCTCTAAAATTGTCATATTCCTCTAGGATTGTCATTTCCCTGTAGGATTGTCATTTCCCTGTAGGATTGTCATTTCCCTCTAGGATTGTCAAATCACTCTAGGATTTCATATCTCTCTAGGATTGTCATATCCATCTAGAATTGTCCTACCCTTCTAGAATTGTAATATTCCTCTAGGATTGTCATATCGCTCTAGGATTTTCATATCCCTCTAGGATTTTCATATCCTTGTAGAATCACTTATCTCTCTAGAATTGTCATATCCCTCTAGGATTGTCATTTCCCTCTAGGATTTTTATATCCTTGTAGAATTGTCATTTCCCTATAGAATTGTCATATCCCTCTAGAATTGTCACTTCCCTCTAGGATTGTCCTTTCCCTCTAGAATTGTCATATCCCTGTAGGATTGTCATATCCCTCTAGGATTGTCATATCCCTCTAGAATTGCATATCTCTATAGAATTGTCATTTCCCTCTAGGATTGTCATATCCCTCTAGGATTGTCATTTCCCTCTAGAATTGTCATATCTCTATAGAATAGTCATTTCCCTCTAGGATTGTCATATCCCTCTAGGATTGTCATTTCCCTCTAGAATTGTCATATCCCTGTAGGATTGTCATATCTCTATAGAATAGTCATTTCCCTCTAGGATTGCCATATCCCTCTAGGATTGTCATTTCCCTCTAGATTTGTCATTTCCCTCTAGGATTGTCATATCCCTCTAGAATTGTCTTATTCCTCTAGGATTGCCATATATCTCTAGGATTGTCATATCCCTTTTGAATTGTCATTTCCCTCTAAGATTGTCGTATCCTTTTGATTTTCACATCCCTCTAGCAGTGTCATATCCCTATAGAATTGTCATATCCCTCTAAGATTGTCATATCCCTCTAAAATTGTCATATCCCTTTTGAATTGTCATATCCTCTAGGATTGTCATGTCCCTCTAAAATTGTCATATCCCTTTTGAATTGTCTTATCCCTCTAAGATTGTCATATCCCTTTAGGATTCTAATATCCCTCTAGGATTGTCATATCCCTCTTATATTGTCATATCCTTCTAGAACTGTCATATCCCTATAGAATTGTCTTATTTCTCTATGATTGTCATATCCCTCTAGAATTGTCTTATTCCACTAGAATTGTCATATTCCTCTAGGATTGTCAGATCCCTCTAGGATTGTCAGATCCCTCTAGGCTTGTCATATCACTCTAGAATTGTCATATTCTCTAGAATTGTCATATCCCTCTAGGATTGTCAGATCCCTCTAGGATTGGCATATTCCTCTAGGATTGTCATATCACTCTAGAATTGTCATATCCCTCTAGAATTGTCATATCCCTCTAGTATTGTCATATCCCTCTAGGATTGTCAGATCCCTCTAGGATTGTCATATCTCTATAGAATTGTCATATCCTCTAGAATTGTCATATCCCTCTAGAATTGTCATATCCCTCTAGGGTTGTCATATCCCTCTAGGATTGTCATATCTCTAGGATTGTCAGATCCCTCTAGGATTGTCATATTTCTCTAGGATCTCAAATGGTCAATATTAACTCCTCAAACAATAATAAGTACAGTCACACCAATAGTACATATTATAACACGAAACTTGAAAATGTTATTCCTCGGGTAATGTTAGAATACATTTCGATTATATAAATAATTTGAAAAGAGAAGTAAAGTAGTAAATTTGAAAAACCAGGACGATAATCTAAAGCCGTAAGTCCATGGACATGACCAACAAAAGGAAAACGTAGGATGCACACAGAAACAAATAACCAAATATTCATTTATTAACTAAAAAAAGGAAACATCATGAACTTCTTTCAACATATAGAAGCGAAACAAGGTGCTCGCGATTTTCTGTCAAAAACATCGAGACTATTCCTTGACATAAACAAACTTTTCTTGTTGATTTATCCGAAAATCACCTAAGATGAACCAGAGACAATGAATTGTTTACAAGAGGTCATCAATACAGGCTCATATGGAAATGGAAAAGAGGTTAGATATGGTAGAATTAGTAGATAGTGAATATACATGATATTTTACAAGTATTTCTTTGTTGAAACTTCTATATGTTATGACCAGGTACGAACAGAAATTAGTTATTTTGCTTACTTAAAGTTGGTACTCGCTTTCTAAAATTTTCTTGACTGACCACTCTCCGCCATCTTGAAATACATTCCTTATTACAAGACAGTGAAATGTGATCTATTATTTAAAGTGTTATGTGTATATATTAGTTTTTGGGTAAATACTTCGTTTGGATAAGGTAGCGGATACTAAAGAAAATAAACATTTTGTATCCGTTATTACACTTTTTAGATACCAGCAGAATGTCATATCAGTGTATATAAAACTTTAAGGATACATTCATATACATCACAATGATGCTATTTAGTCCAGCTATAGTGCTTTCATAAAGGTGGATGACTATCTTATTGTAGATGATGGTTGATGACTATTTTATTGTAGATGATGGTTGATGACTATCTTATTGTAGATGATGGTTGATGACTATCTTATTGTAGATGATGGTTGATGACTATCTTATTGTAGATGATGGTTGAT
>JAUMGZ010227597.1:0-11181 GCA_032359645.1 Pododesmus macrochisma
CAACTTTGTTCAAGGAGTGGCCCTAGGATCAAAAATATTCAAATGCCAATCCAGATGGACGTTAAGGCCCCATGGGCTGTTTTTACAAAATTCCGATTTTTAACTCTTAGCAGCACCCTCTGGTAGCAGAGCTCCAGCACATAAATAAATATGCATCTTCTCCAAGGGATGCCTCACATCAAGATCGTTTGAAATTGGTCTGGTGGACGAGCAGTGAAAAACTTAGAAGTTGATATAATTGCTATATTGTAGAAATAAATTGACTCCAACAAGAGCAACTTATTTTTGACCCCAGTGTCAAACCTTAAACTTGAACAAACTTGCACCATGTATATATGCAGGCTTTAAACTCATAAAACTTCCCTTATATATCTTAAGAAACATTTTTAAAATTCATTCCTGTTTAAATAGTTCAGCTGTCTGGGGTTCTGGTCCAATTGTTTGAACAAATTTGAATTCCCTTCCCTCAATCAATGATCATGCTTTCTATTAAGTCTGATTCAAATTGATGCAATGGTTTTAGAGAAGTTAACATCAAGAAAAGTTAACGTTTTTGCTACACTTATAGTGTTGAACTTGACCCCAACAAAATGTAACCTATTTTTGATTCAATGTTCACGCCTTGGACAAACTTAGTTCTTCATGTCCCAAGGTTACAATAACTGAAAGCATTAAATTTGGACAATACCCCAGAGGCCAAGCCTCATCATTGAATAATCTGAATCCCCTTCCCCTAGGGATGATTCCTACCAAGTTTGTTGAAATTGGTCAAGTAGTTTTGAATGAGTACACAAGTGAAAATGTGCATAGTTAATGACATACCACATTTCTATGGGAAAAGTAGACCTTGGACCGTTCACCTAGATGGACTCAAACAAATCACCCAAATTTTATCAAAGTCCACACAATATTATTGTAAGATTAGTACAAGATGAAAACATGTCAATTCATACATTAACAAAGGATTCTTAATAGAATTGACTTAAATTGCAAATGACAGAACAAGACATAAATCTGCCAGTTTTTATTGTATAACATGCATTCTTTGCACACAAGATGGGTGGATAACAAATGTCAAATACACAGAACAGTCTACAAATGTTCACTCACATCTTTAATAGCACATCTTAAACTGTATAGTAATTATCTGAGCACTTTCTGTAGTAACTGTATAGTAATTATCTGAGCACTTTCTGTAGTAAGTTCCTTTCTTTCACTATAAATATAACACAAATTTCTTTCTATTTTAAAGTCTTAATCAGAATCAGAATCATCTGCTGATTTTTTAAGTTCGTCCATCCTTTTTTTGTGTCGCTGGATAGCAGCCTGTAAATGATAAAGATGATAATAGCACATAAAAACAACCAGGCAATGGAAAGCACAATATAATATATTGTGTATGTGATTTAAAATATAATATTTCATGAAAAATATAAAATAATCAACATTTTTAGGTGATTTGTGGACTAAATAAAGGTCTGACACTATATTTGGGAGACATAATTTTCATAGGTACAGTTTACAAGTTTGCACAAACTACCTTCTTTTTGCAAGAAATGTTATATACAAGTCTTTACTATGACATTAACGAATATTCATTTTAAAAAGTGAAATCTGCTGTCAATTGTTTACACAAACTTCATTAAAAATCTGAAAATTCAAATTTCAAAAATTTGTTTTTTAACCTTGACTATATATATAAAGCATCTGTACCAGTTTGTAGGGGCTACAAAGCAAATCAAATGTTTGAATGTGTTATTATAAAATATTTATCTTGGAATGTCAAAGTTGTCTGCAATTGTTTTCAAGCACATCAATTGCATAAAATTATTACATAATTATATAATATGCAACACATTACATATAACCTGATTGTTTGTTTTATTGGGGTTTAGCATCCCTTTAACTCATTTTAGGTCATATCAAGACAGTGTCTGCTTGTGACAGTGCGCACTTATGGCGACTTTATAGTGCTGTCTCACTGAAATATCATGCTGCAGACACATTGACATGATTCTTCACATTATACTGACACTGAGGCAACCAGTCCTCCTTCCTACCCATTAATGCTAAACGCTTAGCAGGGAAGCGAGAAGATTGCCTAAAATTAACGTCTTAGATTTTGACGCGACTGGGATTGGAAGCCTAGACCTGGGATTCTAGCACTACTCTATAAGCATGAAGTGAATGCCCTAACCTCTGGTCCTGTAGGGGCCGCGGTGGCCTAGTGGCTTAAGTCGCCGACTTGTAATCATAAGAGCCTTTCACCTCCTAGGCTCAATTCCCGTCCAGGGGGGCCTAGTGTGAGAAAGTTACTAGTGACTTGCAGTAGGTCAGTGGTTTACTCCGGGTACTCCGGTTTCCTCCACCAGTAAAACTAGCACGTTCGTAAATGACCTTAGTTATTGATCGGACAATAAGCCCTTAACACAAACAAAGTATAGTCCTGTAGCATTTAATTTTGCTATTGTTTCATACATATATAAAACTAATATGTTATACATACAATAAACAATTCAACCTCCACGTGCATCATTGGCTTCATATGTATAATAATAAAAGAGTAATTCTCTTTTTCAAAATAAAAAGTTCAAGCTAGTTTTTGAGGATTTGGGAAGGGAAGACAGCTACTTTGCAGAAAGTTTCTTTTTATATAAAAGAGAATTCTTGTTAACCGACATACAACATATTGTGTTTAAAGAGAAGACATTTTATTTTCTGGAGATGACATAATAATTTATGAAGAAGACATTTTGCTTTAAATGAAGATAGTTTATCAAAAGGAGAAGATTTTTATTTCACAATTTTGTTATAAGTAGGGGAATAGTTATAGGGGAAACATTTTGTTTTACATATGAAAAGGACATTTCATTTATGGAGAAACATGTTGTTTTAAGAACAAAACATTAATTTTAATTAAATTTTTTTAACGCGAAGGACCTTTTTTTTTTAATTTACAACAAAATGTTTATTTCACAAGAATGACATTTTATTTTGCAGATTACAGATGACGAGTTACGTATAGAGAGCAGGATCAATGACTCCGGCTACTATCAGTGTAAAGCTAACAACACCGCTGGCTCCATTATGGCCATGGCACGCATCAAAGTCCTCATGAAACGTTAGTTACATTACACCACTCGTTTAACTCTTATTATCTTGGCCACATGACCTTGATGAAACGTTAGTTACATTACACCACTCGTTTTACTCTTATTATCCTGGCCACATGACCTTGATGAAACGTTAGTTACATTACACCACTCATTTAACTCTTATCATCTTGGCCACATGACCTTGATGAAACGTTAGTTACATTACACCACTTATTTTACTCTTATTATCTTGACCATATAACATAATTGTGCAATTGTGGTAGGATACATTGTAACTTGCTCTACCGACCACCTGTATAAAGAGACCATCTGAATGTAAAGACAACTAAAACCCTTGAAGTCTTATTACATATATTTTTACCTGTATATTAAGACCACCTCCATATAAAAACCACTTTTTGCTGGTATGGTTGGTGGTCTTTATAGACAGGTTTAACTGTATTTTGAAAGCTACTGAATCAAGTTTACAGCACATACCAATTAAATTGAGTTATGAAATCTTTAAGTCTTACATGTGACAACTAAGCAGGTTAAAATACAGAATTTGGAATATGACTATTTTTTTTACAGCTAATGCCCCAGATGCTCCTGAGAACGTGTCCGTGATGGTGTTGTCATCTGCCAGCATCCGTGTTGTGTTTGATGCAGCCAATTCACCCTGTTGTGATGTCCTAGCCTACCTTATACACTACAAGAAAATCAGTACACACGAAAGTAAGGGTCAGGCTTCAGTAAAATAAATCCCTTTTTATCTGCCTAGTGCCACCAACCCAAGGGGAGGGGTTGACTCACTCACTGCCCCATCCATTGAATCTTATACCATAGTTGCTTGTATTGTAAATGTTTGGGTTTTTTAATCTGTCATGATATAAAACTAACACTTAAGGCTGTTCCAGAATTAACCAAATGGGAGGGGTGGATGCATTGAAAGGAGGTTTGTGCGTCGATCTCAGTGATATGGAGAGCTATGCTGGCAGGAACTTGTGTTTCTGGTAGGGTCAACCAAGTCAGACAGGTTGAAGGGAAGAGGCCAGACAAAGATCTGCATGTCCTTCAGAGGGGACGCTAAGCTGGCGGTCCCGTGTACAGGGATTTTTAACCCCCTTGCACTATAAAGATCCCCATGTAAAGTTCGATAGAAGAGTAGGGGGAAACGCCATTGCATGGGTTCATCCTTCTTTCTGACCTATCCCTATTACTTTCATTTCCAGTTTCTGTCGCTGCTTCTCTTCCTGCCCTATTGTTCGGGTTTTCTCTTTGGTCTTTTGTCACAATATTAAAAGGTGAAAGATTCTGGACTGAATTGTTGGCAGTTACATCTTGTAAACCATAGGCATATAATTTCCAAAACATTTAAAGATATTTTTAAAAGCTTTTGTTGACCACCGACGACGTGGCTCAGAGGTAGAGCATTCACCTCATGATTCAGTAAATGTGGGTTCGATTCCTGGCCACATCACACCTTGGACGTTTGAATTACAGTAGGTTAAATAAATCTTCTCTCTCCCTGCTAATTATATAAGTGCTCAGTTTTATTGGGTAGGAGAAGGACTGGTTAGCTCGCTGTAGGTATAATGTGACTGAGTGAAGTATCATATCAAATTGTCTGCAGCATGATTATTTCAATGAGACAGCACTATAAAGTTGCGCACTGTCACAAACAGATACTGTCTCAATATGACCTAGTAAAGATGAGTTAAAGGGATGTTATATTAACCTAAATGAAACAAACAAAGCTTTTATTGTCCCCCGGCCCCCTATTTTGAAATGAACTACACAAGTTGAATTGATCACTTGCATTATTGATTACGAGTGAAACCATATTTTTATTTGAGGCTGCTAATCGGTTTCATATACTAACAAGAACAATTAACAACTGGTATATAAACATTTTGCACAAGCATTTGATATTTATAAATCTGAAAACTTGATATTTCTTTCTTTCATTTTTATTAGATTGAGGATTCATTTGGAGACAGAGATGGATTGAAATCAGCAGTATGTATTCACTTGCTGCGTTTAAATTTTAATCTGGGATCAGTATAATACTGTTTATTTGTATTTGTTTTATTTATTATGGAGAAAATGCATGCTTATGTGTGAATTGTAATTCACTTAATTCATTAGAATATTGTGTATTATTCATAATATATATATGTTGTATTTTTTTCATTGATTATGTGAATTAATTTACATAATACTTAATCAATTGTTTAGTATTGTTATTATTGTTTTTGGTAATAGTTATTGATTCATGAATGTTATATGTTTACATACCCCTATGTTAATGTGTGGGTCTATGATTAGTGAATAAAACATTGTACAAACAGTCACATGTATTGCATAAAATTATAAAGTTCAATTTCATACATTCAATGAATAAGATACATTTCCTTCATGTAATTGAATCAAATTGTACAATCATGAACTCTATACAATGATTTTGAGTATGAAATTGCTGCCTTATAAAGACACTTTTCCCTTAGAATTTAAGCTATATTTTCAAAATTGGATGCATTGTGTAATTTCCCAATAATAATTGCAAACTATGAGTAAAAGTATATGTATACCATTGATTGTACACATCTTTTAGCTGTTTCAATATAACCTAACAATTAAGAATTTATAAAATAATTTATTCTGGTATTTGCTTAATTTTCTGAAAGATTTGAATTTTCTCAATTAAAAAAGGCGCAGACACTTGAAAATATGAAGACAAATCACTGTTATATATGCTACTTTGAATACTATAATGTTGACTGACATTTATACATTTGTAGCAATTGCTGTCCTTTCAACACCCACATATTGCTAACCCACGTCTACAGCTGGAGCACCCTGAAGCAGGAGTACAGAGAGTGTTTGATGCCCCTCTAGATGAACTAGTTGCAGCTCATCTTAGGTTAGTATACATATATTAAGGCCAAAAAAAAAAGTACTTTTGTTTCCGCTAACCCTAGCCTACTGTCCCTAATTTTTAGGGCCTACCCTAAAAGTTTTTATGCCATTTTCAGACAAGCACTGTTGGAACCCTCGTCTCTATATAACCTATGTATGTAAAACTTAAAGTAAAATAAAAAGATTTGCCTACCTACCTACTGGAAATTCTTTAAAGCCGTTGGAAACACACTATTAATTTTGTTTGGCCTAACCAACAATATGAGGAGTTTCTGTTACAGTGTCTATATATGTGATTATGATACAGAATGTTTGCTGTATCAGTATATGGACAATAAATGAGTGGTCACACAGAATTGTCCAAAACATTGATGTTGTATTCAAGAATTCCTTTGAAACAAAGAGAGTTTCCTCACCTATTTTATGATGAAAGCACTGCACTATACATGTATCCAGTTATATGTATAGAATTTATTATATGATTAGCCACATGTAGAGATTTGATGTGTTGATATAACGGTAGTATAATGATATTTATAAGGTAAATATGTACCGTAATTTGTTACTGAAATTCACTGATCATACAGGGTCACACCCCTGATGGTCGGCTAAGATAAAACTAATCTTAATTTATGGTCTAGATCTCAACTTTGTTGGAATGCTCATTAACAAGAAACAAAATCCTATCTACACATGAACATTAACTTTGTTAAAAAAAAAAAACTGCTCTATTTAACCTAAGAAAACATTTAACAATTGTAAAGAACAACAGATTGAACATTTTTTAAAAAAAAAAATTAGACGGTTATAAATTGTCAAACTATATTGATGCACAATGTATATCTACTTTGGCTGACTTCTCACATTTAAATTGCAACAATAAAAATAAAGAATAAAGACTAAAGTTTAACATTGCGCACTGCACTGGACATTTGTCCCAACATTTAATGGTTTACTGCAAACTGGAGGTCACCAGGACAAGTGGTGTGTATTGCAATGTACACAGTTTTCAGTGTAAAGCTGATATCAACATTGTTATACATGTTTGATTTATCAACTCATAACGTCAGAGTAAGCTGGTTTAAATTCAAATCTATTTGATCAAGGTAAATAACTCTTTCATTCATGTGCATGTACTCTTTAAGTGTAAAAACCTTAATAGATATATATTATGCTATTGTGTAAAGGGGTAAACCGGCAGCTCCTCATCGCCGGTACCCCTCATATTGTCTGAGAACAATAAAATATTGAGAAAGAAAAAAAAAACCTTAATAGAAAAATAATGCTCATAAGCTCAAGTGAGCACTTCCTTTACTATGTTGATTTAGTTTACATACACTTTAATGGTTTATTTTGTATATTCTACAGGTGTTGCTGGGCTGTATCTAACCATGATTTCATGGAAGCCTATGGATGTCAAGCCATTGTTACACAATATCCTTTAGAATATGAAGCAATATTCAGTATTAAATGTAATAAACAGGTTATGTAGTGTTTGTAGGCATCAAATTGTTTTGCGAATACAAGATCTTTTTAGATTATGCAGTATTATAATAGCTTTAATTACACCAGACAGGTTTGCCTTGTCTTCAGTTGAGTCCTTTGACACAGTACAGAAATGAAAATTTGGTAAGCAAAAAATAAGAAAAATATCTGATAATAAATACAAAAATTGCAAAAAAAATCCCTGAATTTGAAGTAAAAGTATCTGAAAAAATAATATCAGCATGATCAGGAAAGTTTTACATCTTGTTAAATTTTTTCAATT
Organism: Pododesmus macrochisma; assembly: GCA_032359645.1. Taxonomy (NCBI): domain Eukaryota; kingdom Metazoa; phylum Mollusca; class Bivalvia; order Pectinida; family Anomiidae; genus Pododesmus; species Pododesmus macrochisma. The sequence goes on from JAUMGZ010227597.1 coordinate 7,783, forward strand.
GAATATCATCAAATATAAAATGTTTGTAGCAGTGCAAGTACAGTTAACATTAATAAATCCTGTTAGATTGTAAATAATGCTAGCTTTCCGGCACTTTTTAACTTAAGGTAATACCTTAACAATAAAACAGCATTTACAAAACTATTCCAAAGTCAGAAAGAAGAAAATTGGTCTTTACCTATCCTGTTCGCAGTTTGTCTAGATCTACGCTTGTTTGCTAATAGTGTAAGTTATATTTGCTTTTCATTATGTCTGATACTAGTGTGGCCAATGCTAACAGTACAGCAGTACAGATACACAGAAGGTAAGAGAATATTTGTTTTGACATGAAATTATTTGTTGTTTTTGCCCAATTAAGTTGACACACTGATTTTATAAGACATTATAATATTGGCAGTTTGTAAACTCTGAGTCTTCTCAATTAAATAAGTAAAAATAAAATGCAAATATAACTTATTGTATAACAATAGGTACGATTATACTTTAAAAAAAAAAACAACTAAACTAGTCAAACATAGTACATGTATTAAAAACTAGTAAGAATATTTGATTGTGTTTGTGTAACTTGTAGGCAGATCTACAGGCTGTGAAGAAAGGTAAGGGTAAGCATGGTGATAGGTTGGAGAAAGCAGCAGATCTACTGATGGCATGTTTCCGTGTGTGTGCCAGTGATAAGTAAGTTACTATAGAAATAATCGTTCCACTGATTGTAATGTTTGTATGATAAACATAATGTTTAGAATGTATTTATAGTTCTGTTGTGGTTTAATTATCATTATGCTTTGTATGTTAAAAAAGACTGACAGGTTTATATATAATGTGCAACCAAAGCATGTCATACAGTGTTGTAGGGCAGACAATATAAAAGGTGATACAGAACAGTGATAAATCACAATTTTTGAAGAAAAAAAATTGTGTTTGGCCTGTATTAGGTTTTTTGAAATCCTCTGTTAGTCTATTAAAGTACATTTGTGTGCCATATTAGGTTGACTTGAAATTGTAAGACTGATTAAGAGATTACAAATTTATAAATCAGAAAATATATAATATTTTTGTTCTCTGGTGAGCTTATTTGTAACTTAAATTAAGATGATGAAGCAATTTAGTATTTATATTCAAAAAAAAAAATACTGATTATTCATTACAGTCGTGCTGTTGTGGAGGACACAAAAAAATGGGGAATGTTACACCTTGTTAATCAGTTATTCAAGATCTATTTCAAGGTGAGCCCTCAGTCAACAGTTTTTCACAAACAAGACTGCTGTCACTTATTTATCGTTTTCAAAACCCTTGCAACAAAGTAATGGTATCACTGATCCGGCTCAGATCTGTATTCTACAATTTTGAGAATTTTATAGACAAAGTGAAGCCTGTTTTACCTACACTAATATAATATTACAGTTCTTTTATATATACATATATATAATACACAGTTATATTGTAATATTGACATTCACTGTAAATGTTAATTTGCTCTCTATGTAAATGTTTGAGTGATTTATTCTAACAATTCATCTTGTGTTCATGTCTTTAGATCAACAAAATGCATCTATGTAAACCCTTGATCAGGGCAATAGATAGTCTTCCCATGAAACACAGATTTACACTGTCACAGCAAGTCACATACAGGTAGGTTATAGAGCCCCTCATTTAGAGATGTAAGTTACACAGCACCCTCATTGAGAGATGTAAGTTACAGGGCCGTTCATTGAGAGCTGTAAGTTACACGGCCACTTATTGAGAGAGGTAAGTTATACAGCCCATCATTGAGAGATGCAGATGCCCTATAGTAATCCGTCCTTCTGGCTGTCTGTCATCCATTGGTCCACATATTTGTTTCCAAATAATAACTTAAGTTTTATTCGTCAAATAAATTTTGAACTTCATTAATGTGTTGATCATCATTTAAAGAATAACCCTATTATTCTTGGTGCAAATGAAATCAAGGTTGATTGGTGTATATACCATTTCTGATATCACCATTGCTGAGTGAAAGGGTTTTTCTTTCGTTAGCTTGATGACCTTATAAGGTCAAAACAGTGTTATAGATAAAAACTAACACAGAAAGAGGCATTCCTTGACAAGTTATACAGCCCACTTGTAAGTGATATAATTACTTTGTTTTCTCACTTACATTGGAAAAGTGATTAACTGTAATGTCAACCTGTCCTTAGAAGGTCAAAACATTGTTGCATACAAAAGATGACATAGAAAAAAGCATACTTTGACAAATAAGTAAGGGATGTCTCAACCTCAGTGATCGTGCAATATCGATGTTCAAAGATTAAAGCTAACAAAAGAGAAGAATCTATGTGCATGCGCACACACACACACATACAGACATACAGACACACAATGAAAGTAAGACACATATATTCGTTTTGGAAGATATGCGAACATTTTTATTTGTTTTACCATTTCTACTACTTAACTCATTTTCAGTATATGATTTTTAAATCGATTAATTGTCAGATTGTGTATTTTTCTCTATCAAGCTATTGACACCATGTGTTGACCTTGTTTGAACATGATACTCTCTCTACCTTTATCCTTTCTCCAACATAAGTTTGAAAAAAATTATTATCTAATCAAGCTATTGAAAAGACAAATTCTTTCACTATAAAGCTGTAGTGATACCAGAAATTGTACAGGAATACTAGTTAATTTTACCAACCGGTAGATAGTGATTTATATAAAGATAATCTGTAATGTGTTGCTGGACTGGTGTACCTATGATAAAGTAACATTATTGAATTGTTCACAGACTACACCTCTATAAGTCATAAGTTAACTTGCTCCAAAGTTAAACAACTAGTTAACTTTATACATGTACCAACCAGTAGATAGTGATTTATATAAAGATAATCTGTAGCTGGACTGGTGTACCTATGAGAAAGTAACATTATGGAATTGTTCACAGACTACACCTCTATAAGTCATTAGTTAACTTGCTCCAAAGTTAAGACACTTTTTTGTTGCAATTGACAGTAAATCAAATGTGTGCACAATGGTTATGTTATTCAGACAGAAAAGCTCTTATTAATGTAATTAAAAAACAAACAAAAAAATAAATTGCAAGGAAAATGGCTGATGAGGTACATGTAAGCAAACAAAGTCATAATTAATATTTGAATTGTGATTTAGTTACCTTCATGAGATGATGATTACAGCTGGTTCCAATGTAAAATATGTGTATTGCAAAGCAGTTCATGAAAATTGCACAGGAACAAATCATAATCATCACCTCATGAATGTTTATATATATGTGAATTTTTCTATTTAAATGAAAATATTTTATTTCATTTTTAGTCCATCTGGACCAAAGGTCCAAGGTGGACTTTTCCCATACTAATCCCGTCCGTCGTCCGTCGTCGTCGTCGTCGTCGTCGTTAACTTTTC
>JAUMGZ010227608.1:0-11181 GCA_032359645.1 Pododesmus macrochisma
GAGGTTCTCTCACACAAAGAAGTGTGTTATTACTGTTATAGGTATTTGTTTATTTGTGGCCTGTTTCGGTTTGCAATTTGGTATTTTTATTGAATTAACCCCCTAGTAATGAACCCCCTAGTAATGAACCCCCTTATAATGAACCCCCTAGTAATGAACCCTAGTAATGAACCCCCTAGTAATGAACCCCCTTATAATGAACCCCTTATAATAAACCCCCTAGTAATGAACCCCCTTATAATATTTGATTGCAAGTATGTGATATTGTAATGTACATGCAGTGTTTGAATAAACCTGTTTATATATGACTATAAGTATGTGTGACCTTGATTAGGACATATGGACTGGCTTTAAGACATGTCTTCCGGAGACACATACTACAGAGTATTTCCTATATCAGACTAGAAGTCTCCTTCAGGTCAGGCTTATACCATTAGCTGTCTCAATGATCTTAAGGTCAACACTTTACTGAATATTTCAATTATGGCTCAATAATCAGTTCATGTTAGCGCAATGTTCTTCCTCCTTGCAGCTGATTTGCTTGCTCCATGTGATTGTTTTGTCCATTACAAGCAATCTAGGTATGTGACAGTATGTTAACTCCTGTTTAAATTCAAAGTATCTTAATTATTCAATTACAATTTTGCTTTAAAGACTTTTATTTGTCCTTGAATGCCAATATTTTTACAAGACTATGCACACAGTCTCATTTATCAGCTGGTCCATTTAAAAATTGACAAGTGAAATTTAAAATGGTGTGCAAATTAAGAATCCAAAGATTTACCTTGAAAACATAGTGATGTTTAAGTTATAATGACTTAAAATTAAGAACATACAACTTGAGGTTCTCTCTGAGGTAAGGTGCACCCTAGTACTGGTGTACCCTCATCAGGAAGCCAATGTATACAATTGTCTTTTATTTGGCTACTTTATGCATGGACATCTTAAAGAAGTAAATATGAAAAACCAAGGTGATATTAAAAGCTGTAATTCCATGCTCATGGGCAAATAAACATGGGATGGATGCACACAGAAAAAAGAACAATAATACAATAATTAATTAAAAAAGGAAACATCACAAAGTTCTATTAACAAACTAGTTGCAAAACCAGGAGTAAGCATTACCTGTTACACATGTGTCACCTACCATGATGTTTCCTTATCATTTCAATGTTCCCTTATCATTTTAGTACATGGCAACCATAGAGCTAACTTAAAAGTTGTCGGTCCCACTGATTGGTATGTTTTGTGATTGATTGGTCAGTCTTAGAGTTTTTTGCTGTTACTTTTTAATCCATCCATCTGCCCTGTGTTAACTTTCAATGTCTTCAACATTTCTAAACAATTGCTTCTTGAATACAACATTTTGCCAAATTTGGTGTAAATTTAGCATCTGGAATCTTGAAGGAGGTCCACTCACAACAAGTATTTGTTGTTAGCCTCTTTTAGACCCCTTCAAACTTTGGTTCTGTAGCTTTAATATACCAAAGTTGTGTCTTTTCTAATCAATTTGTCTCTATATCATCAATTAATGATGACAGCTACTTCAAAGCTAGATCTGGGGTTCGGGACAGGTGTGTCTCACACAGAGTATTGGCTCTTTCCTCTTATAAATATCATATTTATTGGAAGCATGTTTCAGATGGCAATTTTGTATTTTTCAGATATACTTTTTCCTCAGCGTTCAGTTTGCTTTGTATTTTATTAAGTTTTCTTGCCTATTTGCTTCACACAGTGGCATTTCAGTGTGTAATGATAGATATGATGATGACCATTTCAGATCCTATCTGTACTTGGATTAACATTCCTGATAAAAATAGTTGTGGTATCAATCTCAGCCAGTTTTCCTCTAGGCCTGTGGACACACTGATTAACATTGGTGTTTTAAAATATCTCTTCTCCAAACATGTTGTAACACTATTTTCACATTGTTGATTTAAATCCTGAATTTTATTTGGAATTAACAAGATTACTGCAGTCAATTTAAATGTTATTTTTTATTTTCAATTAAACATCAGCTTTTATATGATAATCTTATAAAATATTCAAGATTTGGTTCAATGGCATACAAAACAAAGGGATTAACAGTATGTAGAAAAAAAATATTTTTATGTGAATATTCATTTTAAACCTTAACAATGCATTGTAAAATAAAATGAAAACTTGATATCATTGGAACACTCCATATAAGGTAAAATGACGTTTATTAAACGCTTGATATGGTAATAAGATACAACTTAATGATAGTTTGTGTTTTTTTACCTATCTATGCAGTGACATCTTATTTCAAGGTCAAGATTTAAGTAACACATATACCTTTGTTACTATATTGTATACCTATTAATTCTTTTTTGTTGCTTCTGCACTGTCTATTGGCCTAAACACATTTTCATTTGAGCTGGAAGTAACAAAAAGGATGTCACAGCTAGTATCGATGCAGTTTCACCCAGTCTTTGTTAATTGTTGTGATGTACGTCAATGATGTCTGAATTTCTGCGTCTTACATTACCTGTACCAGAAACGCTTTTCTTTGTGTTTTAAGTTTGTGTGAATTATTTAAATTGGAATTCAATTTAAGTTCTTAAACTGATTTCAGCTTTATCCTACTAGGTTAATACTGTCCAATTTTCATGTTTCCTATTGCCTTTTGTAACTATGTATAAACCTTTTACTCCTTTAGATTTTTATTGACAGTTGATGTGGGCGGTTAGTTGTTGAGATGATTTACAGCACCATGAAGTATATTTAAAATCACATTAAAATATGTATATAAGGAAAGTTTGTACATTTCAATTTTGGTAACATATGTTGTTTAAGCTGTTACAATGAACCAGACGATGTCCTACACTACTCACTAACTTCTATTCATGTGATATCCATTCACGACCCTACTACCATGGGTCACTGTTGCAAGGTAAGGTTCAACTGTTGCCATCTGACCATGCTGTAGACACATGGCTTTAATTACCTCACTGCTGATGTTGATTAATGCCACATTAGTCCACCCACATACCAGCCTGACCACAGCAAGCAAGTGTACATAGACATGACAGTAATGACTTTATTAATAGCTATTGCTGGAATTCTGGCTCAATACTATACTGACTACTGTATTTATAGAGTTGACCAATGGTCATTAGGTCTGGATCAAACATTATTTTTGAGTATTGGTTCTTTCCTCTTATGATAAATATCATATTTATCGGTGGCATGTTTCAAATTGCATTTTTGTTCTTCTTATCAACCGATCAATCAATCAATTGAACAATCAATCAATCAATCAATCAATCAATCAATCAATCAATCAATCAATTAATCAATCAATTGAACAATCAATCAATCAATCAATCAATCAATCAATTGAACAATCAATCAATCAATTGAACAATCAATCAATCAATCAATTATATCAATCAATCAATCAATCAATCAATTGAACAATCAATCAATCAATAAATCAATTAAACAATCAATCAATCAATCAATTGAACAATCAATCAATCAATTAATGGTAAACAATCAATCAGATAATAGCATAGTGGAGACAATATGCTTTGAAGAAGCATGCAGGAAAAAATACTGAAATTGTTTTGTCTCTTTTTATACCTTTATTTTTTAACCTAGTTATGTATGACCTTTCATTGATATATGACAGACCTTTATAAGATTACTGGTGCGTGACATGGTATTCAATAGTTTTACTCTGTCATCTGTTCTGAGATTGACTTTCCAGTTCCCTATAGTTAAATGAAATCGATCCCTCAACACTTTCTATAGTGCCATTTAGAGAACTTGATCTGAACCGATTTAATAACATAAGTTTTGATCATTCAATAATTCTTTGAAGAAAAAAGTGAGTATGTAATGTTTTTTGCCATCAATTTTGATGTGATGTTTAACAGCTGACCTATTCTAAGTGATCCATCATTGTCTAATTGTATAATAACTACCTTGTTCTCTTTACTATGTATCATCTGGTAAAACATTAAACTCAAATCCTCCAAAACCTCGGGTCACTGTCCCTTAGGACCAATATTCTCCTTTAAAAATGATATAGGGGAAGATTTGAGTTGATAAGTTTACTGTAATTTAAGGAGATAATGTTGCCTATTAGCTTTTGTAAGTAAAGCTGACTCTATTCAGATTGCATTTTTGTATTCTTTACTAAGAAACATTTAAATCGGACGGACTCCTGACCAAGAAAAACGCGAACAAACATCATCACATTAGGAAGAATTAAATCTGAAGTTGAGGACGATCACGGGAAACATAAACGACAAAAGAACAATAAAAATATAAAATATTATATTATGTATTGTGATCATTCAACACTGTGTTATAATTTCATAATTAGTCGTAGGAACTGTCCCTGTATGCCCTTTGACATTACTGACCTTTGGATATGGGTCACAGATAACCTACTGTCCCCACAGCTGGTTGAGCTGCCTTTGTGCTTCCTCAATTGCTGTGTGATTCGTTAAAATATAACTTTACATTTAACATGGGATCACCTGTAACGTCCAGGTCATTGTCCGCAGTCAAGTATTAAACACTTATCATTGTCCAAAAAACTGAAATATGAGAAGAGCATAGTGAACCATTCAGCTGTGTCTAGTTCTGTACAGGACTCAGCGAGAAGTTTTGATAAGGCCTGCTTTTGTATAACAATACATCATCGCCATGTTGTGAATGCTAGACCAGCAAGAATTGCTATATAAAAACAATAGTGTAGGTTGACTCCTATTTTCTGGACAAGAGGGATTTGAGTACCTCGATTACCTCCAAAGCTGTGCTGGCTTGATATTAGTTACATGTTGGGTCAACAAAGTCAGACAAGTTGAAATTTATAGGCCTGACAAACATTGCTATGTCCTTCAGAGGGGGTGCTAGGTTGTGGTCACGTGTACGCTAATTTTAAACCCCAAGCATGATAAAGTGTGCCATGTATACATCTATATGAGAGTAGGCAGAAATACAGTTGTATAGGTTCATCAATTTTCTGTACTTTCCATCCGACTTTACTTTCCCATTCCTGTTGCCGTTTCTCTTCCTGGCTGCCCTCTCAAAAGGTTCACTCATTTGGCGATAACGGTGAAATATTGTTGGAGTGGCGGTGAGTCCTTATAAAACAAGCAAACAAACAGTTGTAGTGCCAGTTTGTTCTCTTCCTGGCTGCCCTCTCAAAAGTTTTTTCTCGTTTCCAATGTAAATATGTATAAACGTTTCACTCGTTTAAATTTTTATGGACAAATGATGTGGGCGGTTGGTTGTTGAGATAATTTGTAACATGAAGTGTATTTATTGAATTTTTAAATGTATGTATGTACTCATGCGGGAAGTTGGAACGTTGAGGCTTCATTAACCTGTTTTATAACACGGCCAGATTCCGTGCTGAGTGACTGGCCGAAGTTGGTCCGCATTGATTAATAGTCTTGAGGATTGTTTTGGTGTCAATTAAATTCCTTACATTCTGGTGCTTAATTGTTTGATGCAGCTTTGTTTTGTTTGTCAATGCCTCTCGTTCGGTGTATTTCACTCCTCCTGTTTTTTCTCATTTGGCGATAACGGTGAACGATTGTTGGAGTGGCGGTTAGTCCTTATAAAACAAGCAAAGAAACAGTTGTAGTGCCAGTTGAGGAAGAACTTGTAAGCCACATTGGCAATGAGGAACGCTTGTCGATTCAGAGGTAAACTTTAACCCCTACAATAAATTGACACAGAGTATAGTAAATATTTGTATGTAAAGCAACTAGCTGTTTCATAGTATCCAGTTTATACCCTCTAGAGAAGATAGATGGTCACCTGTACTCACCCTTCTTCTGGACCATGTGTAGAAGATAGATTGTCATCTGTACTTGCCCTCCCTCTGGACCATTTGTAGAAGATAGATGGTCATCTCTACTTGCCCTCCCTCTGGACCATGTGTAGAAGATAGATGGTCATCTGTACTCACCCTTCCTTTGGACCGTGTGTAGAAGATATATGGTCATCTCTACTCACCCTTCCTCTGGAACATGTGTAGGAAATATATGGTCATCTCTACTCACCCTTCCTTTGGACCATGTGTAGAAGATAGATGGTCATCTCTACTCACCCTTCCTCTGGACCATGTGTAGAAGATAGATGGTCATTCTCTACTCACACTTCCTCTGGACCATGTGTAGAAGATAGATGGTCATCTGTACTAACCCTTCCTCTGGACCATGTGTAGAAGATAGATGGTCATCTGTACTCACCCTTCCTCTGGACCATGTGTAGAAGATAGATGGTCATCTCTACTCACCCTTCCTCTGGAACATGTGTAGAAGATAGATGGTCATCTCTACTCACCCTTCCTCTGGACCATGTGTAGAAGATAGATGGTCATCTCTACTCACCCTTCCTCTGGACCATGTGTAGAAGATAGATGGTCATCTGTACTAACCCTTCCTCTGATCCATGTGTAGAAGATAGATGGTCATCTGTACTAACCCTTCCTCTGGACCATGTGTAGAAGATAGATGGTCATCTATACTAACCCTTCCTCTGGACCATGTGTAGAAGATAGATGGTCATCTCTACTCGCCCTTCCTCTGGACCATGTGTAGAAGATAGATGGTCATTCTCTACTAACCCTTCCTCTGGACCATGTGTAGAAGATAGATGGTCATCTCTACTCACCCTTCCTCTAGACCATTTGTGCAATGAAACAATTACGTTAATTGGGGACGGGGAAATGTTGATTACGATATAAAGCGAGAATACTTTGGGAATATTCACAAGCAAACAGACAACAACTTGCAAATATAAACAAAATATGCGTACAAACAGATTCCCTTATCAACCGGGGTAAACAAACAGAAACATGGGTTCCCATTAAAGATCCTCAACAGAAAGTTTGACCATCTGGAATTGATTTGCATATATGCTGTGCATGTTATTTTTACAATGTATGCTTATCAATCACACACCTTTTTAAAGTTAAATATGTAGTGTAGGTAAACAACATTTTTTTCATGTGAAAACTAAACATGCAGCAAATCGCCATGAAACGTTTCTCAGGCAATGAAATCCCAGGAATCGGGCAATGAGCGCAATAAGATTTAGAGGTGAACGAAGAGAAATAGAGATGGGTGAGACAGAAAAAGAGGAGGGGATACACTATGACAGATATGCCCATGGAATGGTGTCCGTATTAAGACGTACATGTATCATTCAAAACACTGGTCCGGAAAGCCGAAATATAAATCATCGCTATTTATTTATGAATTCATTCTTCTCTGCGACAAAAAATTGCTTAACAAAACAACATGTTAGAGTAAGATATCCACGGATATCCATAGAGGACACATGCACTGTGAAATTCCTTTTCAACATATAATCGAAAATTTTCCTTTTTGGACTATGTGTCCTATTTGGTAAAGGTACGCAAGGCGCTGTGCTTGACCGTCACCCTTCGAGGCTTTGTTACCCTTGACGTAAACGTTTCCCAGTTCAATGTACCTTCCGTTATTTAAAGGGAGGTATCGAGTGTCGCACACGCCATGGGAGTCAAGTGTGAACATACATTGATCTTCCTGAATTCCTCGATGACCGTGCCGTAAACTCACTGGTACCAAAAAGCTAATGTTCGTCACAGCACGACTTTGGACGTTCCGGCTAGGTTGTTTATATTTTTAGTATGAACTTAGCTATTTCCGTGCCTGATCAGATGCGCGTATAACTTGTCTTTTATTTCACCTTTGATGTGCCTTGAACTCTGTCACATCTGCACGAATAAAGAAACATCGGTAATGGTATTAAAGAAGAATTACAAAATTGACTCCAGTATTAAAGGTCGATACGTATACATCATATTACATGTAGCGTGCCTCGCAGAAGACAGATTCCGTACAGTTAGTTCAAAGTTCATTGACCGGAGTCATGTCTCTCATTTCTGTGTCGTAAAGAAGGATGTTGCGTCGGAGAAATATCTCATTAAGAATACGTGAAAATAACTCAACTTAGAGACGGCTCTGTGGATGGCGTTGGAATGCAATCTAAGCATCGTCGACTTTTTATGACGACCACACAAACTAATGGACATTTCGAAATGTCTTTTATACGACAACGACCAGTCACACATATATCTCGCGTTCATACATTGCTCGTGGCTTTTTAAATCAGAACGTTCAATTCATGAATGCATCATTTATGTATTCATACATAAGTATATACAGTCATAAAATACCTTAAGGTTAATATTGGTGAAGTAGGATGAATGACCCGGAATCGATAAAATTTGTGTACGGTCCTGTTTTTAGTTGATGTGAATATTTAGTAAATCTGACATGCGTATCCGGCATGCACCTTGCTAGAAGTTTTATTTCAAAAGTTGCACTGAATAACGTTGGCAGGAGACACATAGACATGAAATCCATTAAGCAATATGGATACATGGACAACAGCAACGTAAGAAGAAACAAAGATTAGTATTACGAATTAGAATTGCAGAGCAATAATTACCAGAAAAAGGATAAATTCATGATTAGTTACACATGCGGATCGACTTGGAACGGTCTCATTACACTTAACATTTAGCAATGCCTTTTATCGTGTGGAATGGGTGAGGGGTGGATGATGATGTTGCAGTCGGTAATTTTAAATACGTCCTTTTTCAGCATTAATTGCCGTAATTGGTAATTTCGCTTTACATATATCTCGTTCACTTCATGCATACACGCTTTGTATTCAAATCCACTGTTGATTTCTATACCTGGTTCGCTTTTAGTTTTCTTTTAAATAGAAGTTCGTGTTGTTTCCCCTTTTTGAGTAATAAATGTATATTTTGTTATTTGTTCAGTGTGCGTCCCACATTTTCCTTTTGTTTGCACATGTCCATGGACTTACGGCTCTTGAATATCGTCTTGGTTTTTTCTATTTACTACTTTTCTAGCGTGGATGTCTTTGGTGCGGCTTTTAACAGTTTATAACACCTTTCTTCTACCAAATTTAACTTATTGTGGAAAGTAAGCACTATGTTTTAAGTTCGTCTGTACCTTTACCACTTGTTTAAATAACTGGTTATATATATATACCGCGCTCCTTTATATTGGTATCATACCGGTATATAATCATGCATTCTAATCCAGGCTGATGATGTCTAATCCAAAGTAATCGCCTATCTTTGTAAATGGCCGATCATACACTAGATTATATATCATTAATTTTTAATCTGTATATACCTTACTTTTCCCCGTAACCAACTCAAAGACGAGTCCCTGAATTGGTGGAATTAGTTGTCTTTTTCACACGGTTATTTGTTAGCCTGTCTTTATGTTGACCAGTGAGTCAAGGATGCAGGGTTATTAGCCAGAAAAGATTACGTTGTTTTAACAATGTCCCGTCGTCCTCGGTAGGTCATTAAGGCAAGAACAGACAGCGTAGACTGGTCACCTCCCTCTGATACGTTACGCAATATCGGTATATATATAGAACAACTGGGAACCCGTTTACAGACAACGAACGCTGTCCCTGCTGGTCATCTAGGCAAGAATAGATAGTGAATGGTGTGAGGTGGGCGTGAAGGGTGCCCATGGGGGCAGTTAAATAAATACGAAATGGGTGCATCAGGCTTATTTCTACATAGTGTTTAAAAGCGTTGATTGAATCAAGAAACGAACAAAACTGAAAGTAACAACCAAGAGCTCCAAATAGAACCAATACATGTGTATAGTACCCGGGTAGCCTTGAAATACTGATGTAAGCCACCAAATGATTTCCATGAAGAGCCATTGTGATGGCAACTGAGAATTTTAACAAAACTGATGTCGTATGCAACGATACTTTAGTATCTTACATTTTTAGAAATGTTAACCAAATATCATTTTAATTATAATAATATAAATACAGGAAAATAAATGAATCTATCGGTGAATAAAAATACAGTGGTATGTGCATGCACACGAATCTTAGTTTCTAAAAAGCCTTCCAAAGAATTCTGCTGACCCTCTGAACATTTTGAATTGGTGCCTTATATTGGGTGTTCAGATGCCACCCGCCTCCTTAAATCCAGGTCCTAATTGGAGCCCTTCATACACAAAATATGCAAGACCACAAGTTATATTTAATTCATACATTGTGATAAATGTATCACTTTGTATTATGGACATCAGAATAAATTCATCCTACAAACACCGGAAATTGCAATGTCGATGTGTCCTTCAAAGTGGAAATTTCCCGTGAAGAGTTCAACCGCGAATGACTTTTCTGCACTGGCAGTTTGTAAAGGGTACGCTCACGTGGACAAGCGGGGCCAGGTTACTGACCGACTTCGCGTAGATTTTAAATTAACGGCAACTTTGAGGAAATGGACTGCTGAAGGGTCGGGGCTCGGTCACTGGTTTTATGGGGCAGGTCACTGACCATGTTGCCGTTGTAGTTAATGACCCGTGTTTGGTCATCATTTCTGACCTTTTCTATTTGAGTCCACATGTTCCCCTGTGTCCTTCAAAGGGAGCTGAAGGATAGCAACACTTATATTTGAAATACAATGAGGGACAATTCGTTAACTGAAAAGACTGAAAGGACAGCGGCCTTAGCACTACCTTGGCCTAAACCCCGTATATGTACACTTGTATATGATATTTTTATCGTTCAGGTGGAATCCTGGGGATCTATCAAAAACGAAATAAGGGCATTTGACTAATGAACAACGCAAACTTGCAAGTAACTTTTGGTGATAACTAGCAGTATTGCATCATGAGGCTCAGTATATGATGATTTTATTTGATAATTAATGCGAATGCGATAAAGTTTTGTTGTTTGTTTGTTTGTTTGTTTGGGTTTTTAGTCCATCTGGTCCGAAGGTCCAAAGTGGACTTTTCTCATACAAATCCCGTTCGTCGTCCGTCCGTCGTCGTTAACTTTCATATTTTTGACTTCTTCTCCTGAACCACTGAACCATTTTTATCTTAAACTTTGTAGGAAGTATCCCTAGGGGAAGGGGATTCAGATTTTTGAAATGAAGGGGCTGGGCCACTAGGGGGAAAAAGGGGTGAAAATTGACAAAACTTAAAAAATCGTCTTCTAATAAACTAGAAGGTTTAGAGCTTAATGTTTTTGTATGTAGTAACTTTGGGGCATTGAGAACCAAGTTTGTTCAAGGCGTGACCCTGGGGTCAAAAATAGGTTACGCGTTTTGGGGTCAAAATTCAACACTAT
>JAUMGZ010227619.1:0-11180 GCA_032359645.1 Pododesmus macrochisma
CAGTAAATAGTACTGACGAAGCATGGAGTGTTATTACTGAGACCCTATATAAATCTATTTTAGAAAACGTACCAGTGAGCAAGAATACACCAGCCAAGTCGTATAAAAGTAATTTAGGTATGACGCAAGGGAGGCAATCAAACTAAAATTAAGGAGATGGAAAAGTACCAACATTGTAAAACACAACAAAATTATGCTGACTAAAAGAAAATAAGAAATGCAGCAACAACAAAAAATTAGGAACTCCAAATACCAATATGAGAAAGATCTGGCAGTAAACATAAAAGAAAATAAGAAATTCGTTTGGCAATATGTAAGGAGCAAGACCAAAACAGCAGAACACATCAACAGGGTGTTGAACCCAGATGGAGTTTTAACAACAACAAATATAGAAACAGCAGAAGTAACGAACGACTATTTTGCCACAAGAAACACCGAATCTGGAACTACCAATTTTTCGTGAACAAAATTTTGAAATACCATTAACCGACGTAGAAATAACCGAGGAAAAAATTCTGAAGGCAACTTAAAAGATTAGCCCAAACAAATCTCCAGGACCAGACAATCTACACCCAAAATTTACCTCTATGAACTCTTACACGCTGGCGGGGACACCTGCTACTCGTGTTTAAGCTAAATCTAAGCTTATTTTCCTGCTAAAACCAGAAAGAAACCGTATTCCATACTATCCATTGTTTCAATATTGTTTCATTCTGGTGATGACTTTTTCGCTTGTCAAAAGCCTTTGTTCTGAAAATGCCATTTCTTCTTTTTGTATGATAACATGTTATTAATGTTTTGGTACGTTAATCTAAGTACATGATACCTGATATGGAATCACGATAACCAATTAACCTAAATGTGGTAAGTGATCTTCGCGGAAGATGAAATGTACTGATTTTTCTAAAAGTCAGTAAGTGCACTAAAGATATAATGACATCCAATTTTAACATCGAAATGGCGGTAAATAAAGGGGTAAAAAGGATTGTCCTTACTGTGCATGTATCATTACCGGTGTAATTCCGCAATTAGAAATACTGCAGTCATGTGCTTTTAATAAAAATATATTTCATATTTGTAATATTGATTACATATAACCACTACCTTCTGGCTTATCTTTGATATTTAACCAATAACGACAGGTGCGAATTATGATATTACCTTTCTTGCTAATAAAACTTCTAAATCATACATGAATGGTTTTATTTAAAATGATGAGCGTTACGTAAGATGTTTTTGTTGTTGAAAAAGTCCACTAACGAATTACCTTCTAGCTGTAAATAATCGATAAAACGTATGGTTTAAAGCTCGATGGAGACAATTTTGACACTACCCTTTGTTAACAGAAACTTACAGAAGATGACAGTATATACATACGTGAAATCTTTATAAACAACATTTTTGTTGAATTTGGCATTTCCCTTAGACAATTGGATTTCTGTTAGATACCAAATATGCCACAGCCACTACTTGAGGACAAATATATTTTCAATTTTGAAGCAGCATTTAAACAAAGGCTATTCGGTTTCAAGTGGAATGTTTTCTTATTATTTTGATATTTCACAGTCCGCTACATACATGTAGAAGATGCACTATCTTTGTTCGATGACTTGTAGCTCGCACATGTGTACACGTTACCCGTCCTCGAGAACTCACAATTAATGATTAAACTGAAATTATCATGCGTCTGATATTCGGGAATGTTCTAAAAATTAACAGTAATTGTATCTTCTAAGTACTCAGTATTCTGGACAGAAGAAGGACCGGTTGGCTTGGTTTCAGACTAATGTGACCAAGTGAAGTATCAAGCCCGTTGAATGTGTCTACGACATGATATTTCAATGCGACAGCAGCAAGTCTATATCAGTGCGCACGGCCACACGCAGATACTATTTAAGTGTTAATGGAAATAGTTGTACGTTACACATTTGAATTCCACATTGTTTTTATTTTGACTACTTTAAATTTAACAAGAGCACTGACCTGTCAGCGAGGACCCCACTAAGTGTATAAAGTCGATTGTTTATTAGTTGCAGATTTGTGAAAAAAAACTTGTCAACAAAAATCGGAAAGGGGAATTTACTTCAACAAATACAAATTCAGACAAAATTTGTAAAAAGGAATCATGGGAGGGGAATAAATCCAAACAAAAATGGTAAAAATGAAAATATTGCAAGCGTACAACTACACAGGGTTCTGATCATGTGTATAACGTTTCAAAATATTGTTCAAGAATATGAGCAACAGTACTTCAGACAAAATTTCAACAAAAACTCGGTAGGATGTTGAAGTATATGGTGTAGCTTTGCATATCAGTTTTGGTCTTTTTATTTGAGCAATTTGCGGAAAAAACGGAAAAAATTGTCAAAAATTAAGAAAATGTAATAACTTATTTTTATCAATGCCGATGGGGGTAATAGGCATATCTGTGATTGCATACATCTTGTTAAATTATGTAAGACTCCATCATTGTAAAATGTATATGTGCATTACTTTCGGTGACCCCAAAGAAATACTTTAAAGTGATGGTTGAGTAAACAAAATAAACAAAGGGCCATAGCTCTCTAATATATATAAAGTGTGTTAAATTTTGATCAAAACACGCAACCAATTTATCACTCCAGGGTCACGCTTTGAATAAACTTGGTTCACAATGACTAAACGTTACTACATACAAGAACTTTAAAAGCTTTAGGCCTTCAAAGTAATTAGAAAATGTTTGAAATTTTGTCAAATGCCCCCCTTTAAGCCCCCTTGTTGCGCCTCATGGTGTCGATCACTTTTATTTGATCAGATCGGCTTCCCTTTCCAATGGGGATAATTCCTACCAAGGTTGGATGAAATTTGTCCCGTGGTTTTGGAGAAGAAGTAGAAAATGTGAAAAGTTAACAAAGGACGGACGCACTAAAAAGCTTAAGAGGAAATTAATCACTTGTTGCCACACCCACATGCCCCATTGGGAGTTTAAGAGACTTCATTTGTTCCATCTTCTATCCGCTACCATTAAAGTATGCTTCTAGCAAAATTTGGTTGAAATCTGGCTTTAAGTTTCTAAGAAGATGTCGCTTAAAGGCATATACAATCAAATTAACCCATGTTAGCCCTGTCCAGCTGTCCCCTGGAGGGATCAGAGACTTTCGTTTGTACAATCTTGAATTCCAATTCCCTTAGGAGGCTTCCTTACAAATTTGGTTGAAATCTGCCCAGTACTTTATGAGATGTAGTTTAAGGACATACGGTCAAAATAACAACTGTTGGTCCACGCTATGTCCATTTGAGTATTAGAGACTTTCTTCTACAATGTTAAATCCTCTTCCACTAATAATGTTTCCAAGTAAAAGTTTAAATCTGCCCAGTCGTTTCTAAGGAGATGTCACTTAAAGGTATACAGTCAAACTAACCCCTTTTTGGTCCCGCCTGCCTTTTCTCTAAGGTTAAGACACTTCGTTTGTACAATGTTGAATCCCCCTCCCCTAGGTGGAGGGGGATTCAACTTAACTAAGGATGTTATTCTAATCTACATGTGAAATCTACCATGTACAAGTCACTGTTTTCGTTTTTTATGCTGCTTGTTTATGTCCAATTTTCGCGTTTCCAATTGCATTTTTGTAAATTATGTAAATATGTTTTACTCGTTTAGATTGTTTTATAGACAATTGCTTTGGGCGCTTAGAAGTTTAAAGTGTATTATTGATTTTTTTAATGTTTAATGTTTTTTTAACATATATACAAGGATTTCAACAAGTAGCCTCCAAAAACACTGATATTGAGAAACAACTTCAATCGGCCAAAAACTCTCAACAGGAATCCATAAAAAGACATAAAATCCTACAACACCTAAACCAAGATATGTGTAATATTCATAGGAATGAAATTACAAAACGTGAGTATATATAAAACAGTATATATCATTCGATATCATCTTAATATATTGTAATTGTGTTCCATTCAGAATACGTTATACTGTATACCTGGAAATTTTCGCTACTGGATGTCTTCGACTTTTGTAAACAGAAAACATAATCACCTAATGTTATATTCACTTGTGAAATTATAGACAACATAGCTGGTAATTTTCGTTTTTATTTTAAATTCGCCCTCTCATTTAATGGCGAACATTAAACAGGGGTGAACATTCCAGGTAAACATTATCTTTCTATCAAACTGCAGTATATATCAATTGTTCGTGTTTATACTTCTAATTGCCTTTTGTAAATATGTAAATATGTTTTGCTTGTTTGGATTATTATTGACAATTTGGTGTGAGCGATTGGTTATTGAGATGAATGACAGCACCATAAAGTGTATTATTAACCACACTGCACGGTGTCATGCTGGGTGACAGTACTAAGTCTGCATGGATAACTAGTCTTGAGGATTGTTATAACGTCAAAATATTTCCTTTCTGCTTTGGGTTGTTAGTCCCCCACCTGGAACCGAAGGTTCCGGAGGGGACTATCGGTTTGCGCCTCGTCATTCCGTCCGCCCACTTTCTTGTCCGGGCCATTTCTTCCACACTATTTCACACAGCAACCTCCAACGGGCACAAAGGTACAATTTGGAAAGGCGGAGTGTCGTGTAAAAATTTGGGGTCGTGGGGCTGAGGTCAAGGTCACGGGATCAAGTCTTAGTTTTTGTATGCTTTCGCTTGTCCGGGCCATTTCTTCCACACTATTTCCCGCAGCAACCTCAAACTTAGCACAAAGGTACAACTTGGGAAGGCGGAGTGTCGCGTGAATAAAAATTGGGGTTGTAGGGCCAAGGTCAAGATCACATGTTCAAGTCTTATGTTTTTGTATGCTTTCCCTTGTCCAGGCCATTTCTTCCACATTATTTCACGCAGCAATTTCAAACTTGGCACAAAGGTACAACTTGAGAAATTTGGCATATCTGTTTATCAAATGGACCACTTGCCTAATGCCTAGTAATGGCAAGACTTGCTAACTGCTAATTCTAAATAGGCATAGTAAGCTGTTAGGTCTAAGGTTCAGTTTGTGAGCCATATAAATAAAATGGCTTCCCCTTCAGCTATTTACTGTTGGGTATCCTGGTTTGGCTAAATAAAATGCCTTTCTAGGAGCAAACTGTATCTGATTGTATCTTCGATTTCTGGGTACGAATGTGTTTCTATGATATGGTGACTTGGTTATTGCTTGCTTGCAATAGCAACAGGCCATCTTGACAGTGGCCCTGTTCCACGTGTAGCTCTAGTTTTTATCTTTGTCTTTTTGTTTATTTTTTTTTCGTGGACCGAGGTCAGCCTTTACAAAAAGCAGTCAGAGCAATTAACACAGGTCACTTGGAAAACATGAAACATAATTTATTAAGGATAACCTTAAAGACAACTGTCCTTAATGTGCAATATTAGGACATACCCTCATTGCTATTCAAAAAGTACTGGTGGGGGACTATGGATTGTCCTGTGAAATACTTGATGCTTGATTTTTGTGGCTTTTGTTGGTTTGCCAATGTATTACGTTCGTTTGGTTATATATATAAATAAAACTTCCTAATGATTCCTTCTTAGTTTATTATTACTTTGTACTGTTTTTTTCTATTTGCACCACACGTTTTCCTCTCATTTGCCGTTGTCTGTGGCCTTATGTCTTTTGAGTATAGGCTTGCTTTTGCATATTGACTACTGTAAAAACGGTCTCATAAATGACAATTGTATCATGACCCATGACTCCTGAGTAGCGGTGTTAACAGCCTTGTCCACACTTAAGATCAATTGTCTCCCATGAGATGCCTCTGGCACCAAGTATCACCAAATATTATCAACGTTTCTCATTTTTGCCACTCCATGACAGGGCCGTGGCTGAACAAACTCCAAAATTCCGACTATGTACTACATTCTACAAGGAAGACTTCTAATAATGAAATTGATCCAGTTATTTTTTAGATGTTGAACATGATGAAGCTATCAAATTTGATTGTGTTGATAACAGATGTGTGACCTATATGTCCTACCTCATGATGATTTTAAGTTTGGTAAGACTTTATTTATGAATAGACCTCTAGAGATGAATTTAGATTCTACATATTCTATGATTTGCACAAGCATTTGTCAAAGTTCAGGGTTGAATAATTTAGTTAGGTTCACTTGCTAGCAGACAGATGACAGACACAATACAACAAATACAAGACAACATTGATGACATACCAGGGTATAATCTCTACTCGTCATCAACGCAAGTCAAGCTAAAAACCAAATTTTCTATTTTTATCATGTCTATGAACAATTTATAAAATGTGGTAATGACATTTTCTAGTTCAAACAAGAATATAATATTTAAATATTTAAGGGGTGCCCTTTGATCTTTATCAACATTAACATCACGACATCATGGTAATTTCACTATTAACAATATTTAACCTTACCACACCACTCTAAGAACAACTGTATGTTGCAGCAATACTGCGACAATAGCCATACTTACAGTCACTATCTGGTGATGCCATGCCGATATTGCAGTGTCAATACTGATATTATTGTGAATTTGATATACCGTCAAACAACAGGCCCATTTGGCCGTAATGTCCATCTGGATGAAATAGGCCTACAAGTTCGCGATCGTATTTGAATATATTTGACCTAAGGGTCATGCCTTGAACAAACTTGATTACCAATGCCCCAAGGTTACTAAATAGGCAAGCATTACACTATGTGCTTTCAAAGTAACTAGAAGCAAGGTAGAGGTCGTAACAACCTACTTTTGGTACACAACACACCGTCTTCCACACAGGTACCCTTGTATTAAGTTGCATTACAATACGTGAAAATACATTGAAGATATGCTCGGGAAACCAATATTCAATAATGTAGGACACACCGCCTTTCCACAAAAGTACCCTTATACTAAGTTTCATTACAATATATGAAGATGAAAAAACATGGGAGATATGCTCTGGAAACTGTTCGGACACAAATATTCAACAATGTAGGTCAAAGGTCAAGGAAGAGGTCGCAGTGACCCAACTAATGGTACGAGACACACCGCCTTCCACAAAGTACACTTATACTAAGTTTCATTATAATTTATGAAAAAATATGGGAGATATGCTCCGGAAACTGTTTGGACACAAATATTCAAAAATATAGGTCAAAGGTCAAGGAAGAGGTCGCAGTGACCCAATTAATGGTACGAGACACACCGCCTTCCACAAAGTACACTTATACTAAGTTTCATTATAATATATGAAAAAATATGGGAGATATGCTCCGGAAACTGTTTGGACACAAATATTCAAAAATATAGGTCAAAGGTCATGGTTGAGGTTGCAGTGACCTTACTATGGTATGCGACACACCGCCTTCCACACAAGTACCCTTATACTAGGTTTCATTACAATATGTGAAAAAACATGGGAGATATGCTTTGGAAATTAACCTCAATTGCAACCCATAAAAAAAATTCAATACACCTCACAAGTATCTCTGGACACATACAGACAGACAGGGCAAACACTATATACCACCCATGTGGGGTATAACTAACAAATACCATGCACACGACTTATTAGATGGCCATATAAACTGATAAGGATGATTTTTAAAATGACCATAGATATATAAAACAAGAATACATCATATACATGTATAATTTAAAATTTTATTCACAACATTAAGTAATCATATTTAATAATAACATCAAAGTTGCCTATGTATATATCTAATGATATGTGTATATACATCTATTTTTATTGCGCATTCGTATATAATTAAATATATATATATGTACATAAAGCTGTAAATTCAGATTTCCCTATAAACATGATAAAATATATTGCACTGTTTTCAAAGCTACCTGTAAAAAGTTGCATTTTTCAACAACATTAGGATGTTTTGAGTTTTATGGAAATTACACAACATTTGTAAACAAAATACATTTGACGATACAATAAAATGTATATATATGTACCATTACAACATTACTGTTAACTAATCTAAAACACTGCACAAGTAATCATTTGACTTGATCATACTAATTATCTCCATGATACTTCTTTTTATGTTGTTCCAAAAAAGAAGGTTTTCTATAAACTCTCGAGCAAATGTCACATGCAATAGCGTTTGCATCCATATGTAAAAGTTGGTGTTTCTGCAAAGTGTTCGCATCACCAAATCGCCTCGCACACACTGTGCATTTATGTGTGGATTCTCCTGTATGCATTTTTATATGCGAATTTAAACTACTCATTTTTTTATACCTTTTACAACACACATCACATTCGTATTTATAATCTTCATCCTCTGTGTGTTTGACTTGGTGTGCTTCTAAGTATTCCGCACTTGTAAAACCTTTACCGCAAACTGTACACTTAAATGGTTTATCATCCATGTGTGTGCTGTGGTGACTCTTAAGCTCATCTGATGTTGTAAACACGGTGCCGCAAACGTGACACGTAAAAGAGGTGCCACGTACATGCTTGAATTGGTGCCGCCTCAGATATGATAACTTTGTCATGCCTTTACCACAAATATCACAGGTAAAGGGTTTATGACCTGTGTGTACCCTCTGGTGTTTCTGTAGGTTAGTCAACAATGAGAACGCTTTGTCACACTCGTCACATTTATATGGTTTCTCGTCTGTGTGTATTCTGCGATGCTTGTGTAGATAAGCTGACGCACCAAACTCCTTCCCGCAAACATCACATTTGTACGGCTTATCACCTGTGTGTGTTCTGTAATGGACTTGTAGGCTATGTGCATTTGTGTATCGCTTATAGCATACATCACATTCATGTGGCTTTTCGTAGTTCTGTGCATGCATTTTTTCATGTGTTTTTAATTCTTCTGCAGTTTTGAATCTGTTGTTGCAGATATTGCAATGATATTGCTCATCACCCGTGTTTGTGCTGTAATGTACTTCTAAACATTTTGTCGTTTTATTGTAGGTTGTGAAACTTTGTAAATTGTTCATTTCAGCCATAGTAATAAGTTTGAATAAGTATCAGAATACTTAAGAGTAAGAATTTGGGGATTTGTAAAAACAAAACCTTACAAATTTGTGTACATATATATTAAGACTTGTTTTTAATAAGACTGCCAATAAGCATTACACATGTAGTATCATGATTACTATATGTCACTTCTAACAGTACGGGTTTTTAAAACTATCATTTATACCAGTATTTCTAAAATTTAATATTAAATATTTTCTTAAATTTCATAATCAGCAAAAACAATACTTGATATTTTAACACTTGTGTATTTTCTGTTCTGCTATATGTCTATCAGTTCTATATTCTGTGTTGATAGGTTACATCAACCTACAGTGTGTCTTCAAGTTTCTCCTGTTCAGCTTCTTCTTGCTCATCTCTGAAGAAAAAAAAATACAACAGAAAGTAGAAATTTAATGGTTACCTAGGCCTATTCCTTTTCAAATTAACATAATTTTTTTCCAAAAGTATTTTTGAAAATAATCTCTGGCAATTTTTTGAAAATGTAAGGGGTAAAATTACAATGTCTGATCAAGAGTTGTTAAAAATAGTTAACAGAACAGGTATACATGTATGAATTTTTTTTCAACAACTAAAATTAAGATAACTATCCATTCTCCCCCCCCCCCCCCTTTAATTTGCAATACGACTGATTTAAATATTAACTCACTTTTATGCATATGCACGAAGCTGTTTCAAAACCTGTTTGCAGAGTCCTTGTGGAATTCATTTACTGTATGTTTCCAGTTGTTCTATGTTGTATATGTATCTGTAATTAAATTAATGACAGCATATTTATAAAGTTATACACATGTACAATACCATAACTTTCATCTTGAATCAATATTTTTAAGACCTAAATATATATGCATTTGACAGAAAACTCTTTTGAGCGTGCCTTTGCGACGTCACTGACACGGGAAAATTGCAAATGACACATTTAAAGTTTGGTAGTAGACAAATTGATGCGTTATTTGTCTCGTTAGTGCATAGAAAATGACTACTTTGGAATTATATTTTTTACTCTTAATTAAATATAATGTGTAAATTTTCCAGAACAGCATTTGTTCTGATCTTTACTACTTCATGCATCAGTCGGTACAGCATTTGTAACTTCTATGTAATCGCTTAGCAAGCATCCAATAAATGTAAATTAGAGTCAATTTAATTTGTTGATCATGATTTGACAAATAAGTTTCACAAAGAAACCAAAACTTTGTCAATTAATGTGTTTGTAAAGACAACTATATATATTTTATAAGTAATATCTAATTAATAATGTTTTTCATTATAGGCTTTAGTTAATGGCACGTCACCTATACACTGATTACACAATATAATCAGCAGTACATACTGCAGCTTTTTGTATTTCCAATTAAGTCTAAATCACCCTGAAGAGCGTCGGAAACAATCCCGCCTCTATATGATGTACAAAATGAAAATCAATCTTGTAAACATAAACACTAACACCAAGTTAATACTGTTGGCAAGACTATCACGTAACTCAACAACGAAGCCTGCCAGTTACCATCAACCAATACAAAAAAACAGATGGAGTCTTTCTATCCAAGAACAATAAAGGAGAGGAACACCTGCCCAATGTCACGGTCTCCGCTGGACGGCGAGCCTTGACTTATTCAAGGCCTGCCTCCAACATTAACAAACTGTTTTTAACTGCACTGTTAATGCATCCGCACAATGTTAATCCTTTTGGATGTTTGATGAGCACACCCTAAATAGTGGCAGAAGAAGAAGGAGGAGGAGGAGGAGGAGGAGGAGAAGAAGAAGAAGCAGAAGCAGAAGCAGAAAGAGATTGATGCCATGCTGCTATAACTTGTGCAATCTGGTACTGGTACTAACATACATGTATGTTTGCATTGGCTGAATAAGCTTAAGACATGCCTCATTTGCATTTGCATAACAATCTATATGGACATTTTATAGGAATATGTTGTCAATGCTACTTGTATTTTTTGTTTGTTTATCAGGGATTATCATCCCTTTAACTCATGTATAGGTCATATGTTGTCTGCTTTTGACAGTGCACCCTTATGGCGACTACATTTTTATATAGTGCAGTCCCATTGAAATATCATGCTGCAGACACATTGAAATGATATATATACTTCATTCGGTCACATTATCCTGACACCGAGCCAACCAGTCCTCCTCCTTCCCAGTAATGCTGAGCTCTAGGAAAGGGAGCGAGAAGATTGCCTTATTTAAACATCTTATGT